>JADBJO010003044.1:225853-269833 GCA_016801955.1 Conus betulinus | reverse complement strand
AACTATCACTACTTCAGATATTCCTACCACATATACATTAGCTTTCACCAGTTCAGATTCTTCTGCCACATCTACATCAACTTTCACCAGTTCAGATATTTCTGTCACATCTACACCTACGATCGGCAGTTCAGGTATTTTTTTTCACATCTACATCACTTTTGACTAGTACAGATATTTCTGTCACATCTACACCTACTTTCACCAGTTCACCAGTTCAGATATTTCTGCCACACCTACATCTCCTTTTACCCGTTCAGAATATTTCTATCACGTCTACACCTGTTTTGTCGAGTACAGATTCTTCTGCCACATCTTCAACCGCTTTTAACAGTTTAAATATTTCTACAGTATCTGTATCAACTTTCACCAGTTCGGGTATATCTGTCAAATCTATATCAGCTTTCACCAGTTCAGATATTTCTGTCACATTCGTACCAGCTTTAGCCAGTTCTGATATTTCTGCCTCATTTGCATCGACTTTCACTAGTTCTGATATTTCTTTCACATTTGCGTCAGTTTCCAGTATTTCAGGTATTTCTGCCACATCTACATCAGATTTAACAAGTTCAGATGTTATTGCCCTATCTACACCAGATTTAAGCACTTCAGATATATCTGCCACACCCACACCTACTTTCACCCGTTCAGATTCTTCCGCCACATATACGTCAAACTTTCAGCAGTTCAGATATTTCGGTCATACCTACACCTACTTTTGGCAGTTCAGATAGTTCTTTCACATCTACATCAGCTTTGACTAGTACAGACATTTCTGTCACATCAACACCTACTATCAGCAGTTCAGATATATCTCCCACTTCTACACTGACTTTCACTAGTTCAGGAATATCTGCCACATCTACACCTACTTTCACCAGTTCAGATATTTTCTCTCACTTGTATCGACTTTCACTGGTTCTGATATTTCTTTCACATTTGCGTCAATTTTCACTGTTTCAGGTATTTCTGTCCACATCTACATCAAATTTAACAAGTTTAGACATTTCTGCCACTTACACTTCAATTTCTCCACCTCAGATATTTCTGTGCCTTCTACTTCAACTTTCACCAGGTCAGATAATTCTCTGCCATCTACATCCAATTTCACCAGTTCAGATATTTCTGTCCCATCTACATCAATTTTCCCCAGCTCAGATATTTCTGTGTCATCTACATCAACTTTCACTACTTCGGATATTTCTGTCCCATCTATCTCAGCTTTCACCACTTCAGATGATTCTGTCCAATCCACTTCAGCTTTCACCAGTACAGATATTTCTTTCACATCTACTTCCTCATTCGTCAGTTCACATATTTGGGTCACATCTACATCAACTTTCACCAGTTTAGGTACTCTGTACCATCTACATCAACTTTCTCTAGTTCAGATATTTCTACCTCATCTACAGCAGCTTTGACAAGTTCAGATATTTTGCCACAACTTCAGTAACGTTCACCAGTTCAGATATTTTGTCACTTCTGCATCAACTTTCACCATTTCAGATGTTTCTGCCACATCTCCCCCCACTTTCAGCAGTTCAGATGTTTCTGTCTCACCAACATTAACTTCCACAAGTTCAGATGTTTCTGTCCCATATACATCAAGTTTCACCAGTTTCAGACGTTTCTGTCCCGTCTATATCAACTTTCACCGATTCAGATATTTCTGTCCCGTCTACATCAACTTTCATCAGTTCAGATATTTCTGCCACACCTACATCAGCTTTCACCGGTTCAGATATTTCTGTCACATCTACATCACCTTTCACCAGATCAGATGTTTCTGCAACATCTACATCAACTTTCACCAGTTCAGACATTTCTGTCACATCCACACCCACTTTCACCAGTACAGGTATTTTTGTCCCATCTATATCACCTTTCACCAATTCATATACTTCTATCCCGTCTACATCAACTTTCACTAGTTTGGATATTTCTCCCATCTACATCTACATCAGCTTTCACCAGTTCAGGGTATTTCTGACCAACCCACTCAACTATCACCAGGTCAGATATTTCTACCACATCAGTTCAACTTTCACCGGTTCAGATATTTCTGTCCCCATCTACATCAACTTTCAACAGTTCAGATATTTTCTGCCCACATCTACATTAACTTTCCGCTGGTTCAGATGTATCTGCCCACATCTACCTCAACTTTCACCAATTCAGATATTTCTCCCACATCTGCATCATCTTTCACCAGTTCAGACATTTCTGTCACATCGACACCCACTTTCACCAGTACAGGTATTTTTTTGTCCCATCTATAAATCCAGCTTTCACCAGTTCAGACATTTCTGCCCACATCTACATCAGCTGTCACCAGTTCAGATATTTCTGCCACGTCTACATTAACTTTCACTGGTTCAGATATATCCGCCACATCTACCTCAACTTTCCACAATTCAGATATTTCTCCCCACATCTGCATCATCTTTCACCAGTTCAGATATTTCAGTCATTTCTGCCGCCTCTCCATCAACTTTGATCAGTTCAGATATTTTCTGCCACATCTACACTTCAGCTTTCACCACTTCAGACTTTTCTTGTCCATCACATTCAACTTTCACCAGTTCAGATATTTCTGTCACATCTACATCAACTTTCCACTATTTCAGATATTTCTTCACCTACCCTTTCATCCACTCCTTCATTTCACATTCAGATACTTTCTGTGCCATCTTTCTGTCCACTTTTCACCAGACTTAGACTATTCTTCTTGCCCACATCCACTTCATCTTCACTACTTCAGATATTTCTGTCCTCATCTACATCAACTTTCACCAGTTCAGATATTTCTTTCACATTCTACTTCAGCTTTTCGTCAGTTCAGATATTTCGGTCACATCTACATCAACTTTCACACGTCAGATATTTCTTCATCCAACATATATCAGCTTTCGCTACTTCTGATATTTCTGTCCCATCTACATCAACTTTTCCAAGTTCAGATATTTCTGTCCAATCTACATAGCCTTCACCAGTTTCAGATATTCTGTCCCACCTCACCACAAATTTCCACCACTTCAGATATTTCGTTCACATCTACTATCATCAAGTTTTCCCAGTTCAGATCTACATTGTCACCAGTTCATTTCTGTCTCATCTACATCAACTTTCACCAGATCGGATATTTGTCCCACTATCTCAACTTTTTTCACCAGTTCAGATATTCACCTGTCACCATCCACTGTCAGTTCAAATTTCGTCAGTTTTCGATATTTCTGTCCATCAACATCTACTTTTCCCGGATCAGATATTTCTTTCCATTTATTTTGGCAGCTCAGATATTTCACATCACACTTCACCAGTTCAGATATTCTGCCACATCCACTTCAACTTTCTCACACTTCAGATATTTCTGTCACATCTACTTCAGCTTTCACCACAGGTTCACCTATTTCTGTTCCAGATATTCACCACATTCACACTAGATTTTCCACCATATACTTCAGCTGTGTCCCATCACACCAACTTTCACCACTTCAGATATATCTGCCACCCCACACCAACTTTCATCCCCGTTCAGATTCTTCCGCCACATATACATCAACTTTCAGCAGTTCAGATATTTCGGTCATATCTACACCTACTTTTGGCAGTTCAGATAGTTCTTTTCACATCTACATCACCTTTGAACTAGTACAGGTACATTTCTTTACATCTACACCTACTATCAGCAGTTCAGATATATCTCCCACTTCTACACTGACTTTCACTAGTTCAGGAATATCTGCCACATCTACACCTACCTTCACCAGTTCAGATATTTCTGCCTCACTTGTATCGACTTTCACTAGTTCTGATACTTCTTTCACATCTGCGTCAATTTTCACTGTTTCAGGTATTTCCTGTCACATCTACATCAGATTTAACAAGTTCCGACATTTCTACTCCTAATCTACCACTTCCACTTTCAACTTTTTCCACTTCAGATATTTCAGTGCCATCCACTTCGACTTTCACCAGGTCAGATATTTCTCTGCTATCTACCTCCAATTTCACCAGTTTCAGATATTTCTGTTCCATCTACATCAATTTTCCCCAGTTCAGATATTTCTGTCACATCTACTTCAGCATTTCGTCAGTTCACATATTCGGTCACATCTACATCAACCTTCACCAGATCAGATATTTCTGTCTCATCTACATCAACTTTTACTACTTCGATATTTCTGTCCCACCTATCTCAACTTTCACCAATTCAGACATTTCTGTCCAATCCAGTTCAGCTTTCACCCAGTTCAGATATTTCTTCCACATTCAGTTCAAACTTCGTCAGTTTAGATTTTCTGTCCCATCAACATCAACATTCCCGGATCAGATGTTTCTTTCACATCTACATCAGCTTTCAGCAGTTCAGATATTTCGCTCACATCTACATCAACTTTCATAGTTCAGATATTTCTGTTCCATCCAATGGAACGTTCTCCAGTGCAGATACTTCTGTCACATCTACGCCTACTACCAGCAGTTCAGACGTTTCTGTCACATCTACACCTACTTTTACCAGTTCAGATATTCCTACCACATATACATCAGCTTTTCACCTCTACAGATTCTTCCACCATGTCTACATCAGCTTTAACCTAGTTCAGATGTTATTGCCCTATCTACACCAGATTTAAGCACTTCAGATATATCTGCCACACACCCACACACCTACTTTCACCCGTTCAGATTCTTCCGCCACATATACGTCAACTTTCAGCAGTTCAGATATTTCGGTCATATCTACACCTACTTTTGGCAGTTCAGATAGTTCTTTCACATCTACATCAGCTTTAAGTAGTACAGACATTTCTGTCACATCTACACCTACTATCAGCAGTTCAGATATATCTCCCCACTTCTACACTGACTTTCACTAGTTCAGGAATATCTGCCCACATCTACACCTACTTTCACCAGTTCGGATATTTCTGCCTCACTTGTATCGACTTTCACTGGTTCTGATATTTCTTTCACATTTGCGTCAATTTTCACTGTTTCAGGTATTTCTGTCACATCTACATCAGATTTAACAAGTTCAGATATTTCTCACACTTCCACTTCATCTTCCCTCCACTTCAGATATTTCTGTGCCATCTACTTCAACTTTCACCAGGTCAGATATTTCTCTGCCAACTACATGGAATCTCACCAGTGCAGATATTTCTGTCCCATCTACCTCAATTTTGTCCAGCTCAGATATTTCTTTCACATCTACTTCAGCAATCGTCAGTTCACATATTTCGGTCCACATCTACATCAACTTTCACCAGTTCAGATATTTCTGTCTCATCTACATCAACTTTCACTACTTCGGATATTTCTGTCCCATTACTATCTCAACTTTCACCAATTCAGATACTTTCTGTCAAATCCACTTCAGCTTTCACCAGTTCAGATATTTCTTCCACATTCAGTTCAAATTTCGTCAGTTTAGATATTTCTGTCCCCATCAACATCAACTTTCCCTGGATCAGATATTTCTTTCACATCAACATCAGCATTCGGCAGTTCAGATATTTCGCTCACATCTACATCAACTTTCATCAGTTCAGATATTTCTGTCTCATCCACTGGAACTTTCTCCACTGCAGATACTTTTGTCACATCTACGCCTACTACCAGCAGTTTAGACATTTCTGCCACATCTACACCTACTTTCACCAGTTCAGATATTCCTACCACATATACATCAATTCTCAGCTCTACAGATTCTTCCACCACTTCTACATCAGCTTTAACCAGTTCAGATGTTATTGCCCTATCTACACCAGATTTAAGCACTTCAGATATATCTGCCACACCCACACCTACTTTCACCCGTTTCAGATTCTTCCGCCACATATATGTCAACTTTCAGCAGTTCAGATATTTCGGTCATATCTACACCTACTTTTGGCAGCTCAGATAGTTCTTTCACATCTACATCACCTTTGACTAGTACAGACATTTCTGTTACATCTACACCTACTATCAGCAGTTCAGATATATCTCCCACTTCTACACTGACTTTCACTAGTTCAGGAATATCTGCCACATCCTACATCTACTTTCACCAGTTCAGATATTTCTGCTTCAGTTGTATCGACTTTCACTGGTTCTGATATTTCTTCTTTCACATTTGCGTCAATTTTCACTGTTTCAGGTATTTCTGTCACATCTACATCAGATTTAACAAGTTCAGATATTTTCTCACACTTCCACTTCATCTTCCTCCACTTCTGATATTTCTGTGCCATCTACTTCAACTTTCACCAGGTCAGATATTTCTCTGCCAACTACATGGAATCTCACCAGTGCAGATATTTCTGTCCCATCTACCTCAATTTTGTCCAGCTCAGATATTTCTTTCACATCTACTTCAGCATTCGTCAGTTCACATATTTCGGTCACATCTACATCAACTTTCACCCAGTTCAGATATTTCTGTCTCATCATCTACATCAACTTTCACTACTTCGGATATTTCTGTCCCACCTATCTCAACTTTCACCAATTCAGATACTTCTGTCCAATCCACTTCAGCCTTCACCAGTTCAGATATTTCTTCCACATTCAGTTCAAATTTCGTCAGTTTTAGATATTTCTGTCCCATCAACATCAACTTTCCCTGGATCAGATATTTCTTTCACATCAACATCAGCATTCGGCAGTTGAGATATTTCGCTCACATCTACATCAACTTTCATCAGTTCAGATATTTCTGTCTCATCCACTGGAACTTCCTCCACTGCAGATACTTCTGTCACATCTACGCCTGCTACCAGCAGTTTAGACATTTCTGCCACATCTACACCTACTTTCACCCAGTTCAGATATTCCTACCACATATACATCAATTCTCAGCTCTAAAGATCTTCCACCACTTCTACATCAGCTTTAACCAGTTCAGATGTTATTGCCCTATCTACACCAGATTTAAGCACTTCAGATATATCTGCCACACCCACACCTACTTTCACCCGTTCAGATTCTTCCGCCACATATATGTCAACTTTCAGCAGTTCAGATATTTCGGTCATATCTACACCTACTTTTGGCAGCTCAGATAGTTCTTTCCACATCTACATCACCTTTGACTAGTGCAGACATTTCTGTTACATCTACACCTACTATCAGCAGTTCAGATATATCTCCCACTTCTACACTGACTTTCACTAGTTCAGGAATATCTGTCACATCTACACCTACCTTCACCAGTTCAGATATTTCTGCCTCACTTGTATCGACTTTCACTAGTTCTGATACTTCTTTCACATCTGCGTCAATTTTCACTGTTTCAGGTATTTCTGTCACATCTACATCAAATTTAACAAGTTCCGACATTTCTGCCACTTCCACTTCAACTTTTTTCCACTTCAGATATTTCAGTGCCATCCACTTCGACTTTCACCAGGTCAGATATTTCTCTGCTATCTACCTCCAATTTCACCAGTTCAGATATTTCTGTTCCATCTACATCAATTTTCCCCAGCTCAGATATTTTCTGTCACATCTACTTCAGCATTCGTCAGTTCACATATTTCGGTCACATCTACATCAACCTTCACCAGATCAGATATTTCTGTCTCATCTACATCAACTTTTACTACTTCGGATATTTCTGTCCCACCTATCTCAACTTTCACCACCATTTCAGACATTTCTGTCCAATCCAGTTCAGCTTTCACCAGTTCAGATATTTCTTCCACATTCAGTTCAAACTTCGTCAGTTTAGATATTTCTGTCCCATCAACATCAACATTTCCCCGGATCAGATATTTCTTTCACATCTACATCAGCTTTCAGCAGTTCAGATATTTCGCTCACATCTACATCAACTTTCATCAGTTCAGATATTTCTGTTCCATCCAATGGAAGGTTCTCCAGTGCAGATACTTCTGTCACATCTACGCCTACTACCAGCAGTTCAGACGTTTCTGTCACATCTACACCTACTTTTACCAGTTCAGATATTCCTACCACATATACATCAGCTTTGACCTCTACAGATTCTTCCACCATGTCTACATCAGCTTTAACTAGTTCAGATGCTATTGCCCTATCTACACCAGATTTTTAAGCACTTCAGATATATCTGCCACCCACCCACACCTACTTTCACCCCGTTCAGATTCTTCCGCCACATATACGTCAACTTTCAGCAGTTCAGATATTTCGGTCATATCTACACCTACTTTTGGCAGTTCAGATAGTTCTTTCACATCTACATCAGCTTTGAGTAGTACAGACATTTCTGTCACATCTACACCTACTATCAGCAGTTCAGATAGATCTCCCACTTCTACACTGACTTTCACTAGTTCAGGAATATCTGCCACATCTACACCTACTTTCACCAGTTCGGATATTTCTGCCTCACTTGTATCGACTTTCACTAGTTCTGATATTTCTTTCACATCTGCGTCAATTTTCACTGTTTCAGGTATTTCTGTCACATCTACATCAGATGTAACAAGTTCCGACATTTCTGCCACTTCCACCTCAACTTCATCCACTTCAGATGTTTCTGTGCCATCCACTTTAACTTTCACCTGGTCAGATATTTCTCTGCCATCTACTCCAATTTTCACCAGTTCAGATATTTCTGTTCCATCTACATCAATTTTCCTCAGCTCAGATATTTCTGTCACATCTACTTCAGCATTCGTCAGTTCACATATTTCGGTCACATCTACATCAACTTTCACCAGTTCAGATATTTCTGTCTCATCTACATCAACTTTCACTACTTCGGATATTTCTGTCCTACCTTTGTCAACTTTCACCAGTTTAGATATTTCTGTCCAATCCACTTCAACTTTCACCAGTTCAGATATTCTTCCACATTCAGCTCCAATTTCGTCAGTTTAGCTATTTCTGTCCCATCAACATCAACTTTCCCCGGATCAGATATTTCTTTCACATCTACATCAGCATTCGACAGTTCAGATATTTCGCTCACATCTACATCAACTTTCATCAGTTCAGATATTTCTGTTCCATCCACTGGAACTTTCTCCACTGGAGATACTTCTGTCACATCTACGCCTACTATCAGTAGTTCAGACATTTCTGCCACATCTACACCTATTTTCACCAGCTCAGATATTTCTGCCACTACCATACCAGTTTTTCACCAGGTCTGATGTTTCTGCCCTTATCTGTATCGACTTTTTCCACTTCAGAGATTTCTGTGCCATCTACTTCTACTTTCACCAGTTCAGATATTTCTGTTCCATCTACATCAACTTTGACTAGTACAGACATTTTCTGTTACATCTACACCTACTATCAGCAGTTCAGATATATCTCCCACTTCTACACTGACTTTCACTAGTTCAGGAATATCTGCCACATCTACACCTACTTTCACCAGTTCAGATATTTCTGCCTCACTTGTATCGACTTTCACTAGTTCTGATATTTCTTTCACATTTGCGTCAATTTTCACTGTTTCAGGTATTTCTGTCACATCTACATCAGATTTAACAAGTTCCGACATTTCTGCTGCCACTTCCACCTCAACTTCAATCCACTTCAGATGTTTCTGTGCCATCCACTTTAACTTTCACCTGGTCAGATATTTCTCTGCCATCTACCTCCAATTTCACCAGTTCAGATATTTCTGTTCCATCTGCATCAATTTTCCCCAGCTCAGATATTTTTCTGTCACATCTACTTCAGCATTCGTCAGTTCACATATTTCGGTCACATTTACATCAACTTTCACCACTTCAGATATTTCTGTCCCACCTTTTGTCAACTTTCACCAGTTTAGATATTTCTGTCCAATCCACTTCAACTTTCACCAGTTCAGATATTTCTTCCACATTCAGCTCCAATTTCGTCAGTTTAGCTATTTCTGTCCCATCAACATCAACTTTCCCCGGATCAGATATTTCTTTCACATCTACATCAGCATTCGACAGTTCAGATATTTCGCTCACATCTACATCAACTTTCATCAGTTCAGATATTTCTGTTCCATCCACTGGAACTTTCTCCACTGGAGATACTTCTGTCACATCTACGCCTACTATCAGTAGTTCAGACATTTCTGCCACATCTACACCTACTTTCACCAGCTCAGATATTTCTGCCACTACCATACCAGTTTTCACCAGGTCTGATGTTTCTGCCTTATCTGTATCGACTTTTTCCACTTCAGAGATTTCTGTGCCATCTACTTCTACTTTCACCAGTTCAGATATTTCTGTTCCATCTACATCAACTTTCACTAGTTCAGATATTTCTGTCACATATACGTCAACTATTACCAGTTCAGATGTTCCTACCACATATACATCAGCTTTCACCACTACAGATTCTTCCGCCACGTCTGCATCAGTTTTAAACCCGTTTCAGATACTATTGCCTTATCTACACCAGATTTAAGCACTTTAGATATACCTGCCACACACCACACCTACCTTCACCAGTTCAGATTCTTTCCAACATATACATTAACTTTCACCAGTTCAGATATTTTTGTCACATCTGCACCTACTTTTGGCAGTTCAGGTATATTTCTTTCACATCTGCATCAGTTTTGAACAGTACAGAAATTTCTGTCACATCTACACGTACTATCACCAGTTCAGATATATCTCCCACTTCTACACTGACCTTCACTAGTTCAGTAATATCTGTCACATCTGCACCTACTTTCACCAGTTCAGATATTTTTGCCTCACCTACATCTCCTTTTTCACCAGTTCAGATATTTCTATCTCATCCACACCCTATGTTTGTCGGGTACAGATTCGTCTGCCACATCAACAATCGCTTTCACCAGTTCAGGTATTTCTACTACATCTGCATCAACTTCACGCGGTTTGGGTATATCTGTCAAATCTATATCAGCTTTCACCAGTTCAGATATTTCTGCCACATTCGTATCAGCTTTCACCAGTTCTAATGTTTCTGTCTCATCTGTATCGACTTTCACTAGTTCTGATATTTCTTTCACATTTGCGTCAACTTTCACTATTTCAGGTATTTCTGCCACATCTACACCAGATTTAACAAATTCAGACATTTTTACCACTTCCATTTCAGCTGTCTCCGCTTCCAATATTTCTGTACCATCTACTTCAAACTTTCACCAGTTCAGATATTTCTGTCCCATCTACATCAACTTTCACTAGTTCGGATATTTCTGTCCGACCTATATCAACTTTCACTGGTTCAGAGATTTCTGTCTTATCCACTTCAACTTTTACCAGTTCAGATATTTCTTCCACATTCAGTTCAACTTTCACCAGTTCAGATATTTCTGTCCCCATCTATATCAACTTTCCCTAGTTTAGATATTTCTACCATATTCGTACCAGGTTTTCACCAGCTCTGATATCACTGCCTCATTTGTATCGACTTTCACTAGTTCTGATATTTCTATCAAATTTGCGTCAACTTTCACTGCTTCAGGTATTTCTGCCACATCTACGTCAGATTTAACAAGTTCAGACATTTCTGCCACTTCCACTTCCAGGTCAGATATTTCTGTCACATCTACCACAGCTTTCACAAGTTCAGATATTTCTGTCTTATCCACTTCTGTCTCATGTACGCCTACTATCAGCAGTTCAGACATTTCTGCCACATCTACACCAACCATCATCAACAGTTCAGATATTTCTGCCACATCTACACCAACCATCACCAGCTCAGATATTTCTGTCACATCTAGATTATCTATCATCAGTTCAGATATTTCTCTCCCATCTACTTTAACTTTCACCAATTCAGATATTTTCTGCCACATTCACTTCAACTTTCACCAGTTCAGATAGTTCTGCCACATCTACATCCACTTTCACCAGTTCAGATATTTCTGACATATATACATCCAATTTCACCAGTTCAGATACTTCTGGTACATCTACGCCAACTTTCAACAGTTTTCATATGTTTCATTCACATCCACATCAACTTTCACAAGCTCAGATATTTCTGCCACATCTACATTAATTTCTCCAGTTCAGATATTTCTGCCACATCTACGCCAACTTTTACCAGTTCAGATCAGCATTCACGAGTTCATATATTTCTGTCCATTCCACTTCAACTTTCACCAGTTCAGATATTTTTGTTCAATCCACTTCAACTTTTACCAGTTTAGACATTTTTTTACCACATTCACTTCAACTTGAACCAGTTCAAATATTTTTACCACACTTGCTTCAACTTTCACCAGTTCACATATTTCTGTCACATCTACATCAACTGTTACCAGTTCAGATATATCTGCCACATCTACACCTACTTTCTTTCACCAGTTCAGATATTTCTGCCACATCTACATCAACATTCACCAATTCAGATATTTCTGTCACGTCTACATTAGCTTTGACCAGTTTAGATATTTCTGCCACATCTACATCAACTTTCACCAGTTCAGATATTTCTGTCACATCTACTTTCTTCAGCACAGATTCTTCTGTCACATCTACATCAGTTTTCACTACCTCAGATATTTCTGTCACATCTACACAAAACTATCACCAGTTCAGATGCTTCTGTCCCATCTGTATCAACTTTCATCACTTCCGATATTTCTGTCACATCTACATCAACTTTCACGAGTTCTGATCTTTCTGCCACATCCAAAACTGCCTTCACCAGTTCAGATATTTCTGCCTCATATACATCTGCTTTCACCATTTCAGATATTTCTGTCAAATCTGCATCAGCTGTCAACAGTTTAGGTATTTCTTCTCCATCTCTAGAGACTACAATCTCAACGATTCTTGAAACATCATCCTTTGTTGATTTTAGCTCCATGGTACCTACTTCTACTTCTCATTCAGCAGAGCTTACTTCAACGCCCATAAGCTCTGCAGCATAATCTTCTTTGCCTAACAGGTAAAGATTCATCCATTCTTGAGACAGTTGTATAAATTTCTGTTGGTGCTTTAACATCTGAGCCATCACCTACATTTCGTCCTATGAGTCCCACACCAGCATCTGCCACAGAAGAAGAAACCAGAGCTATGGCAGCAGTGACGTCTGCTGTCGATGTGTTGTTCACTGAGTCAACAACGTCACTGCCAACACCGTGGATGTCGCCTCTGATCCAAGCTCTATAGACATTTAGAGGTTATCCCATCTGTTTCACTGAACGCTCCGGTATCTGGTCTTTCAATCCGAGATACAGGGACTTTTTTTTCCCTCGTGGTGTATTCCATTGTCCGTTTCAGGCAGTGGTGTTAGGTGGTATCAGCTCGAAGGTCATCGCCAGTTCTGCGGGGTTTGCAGACCTATCTACTGCCATGTCAGGCAATAATACACCTAGACCTAGCAATCGCATACCCGCAGTTCCATTTTGACTTCTTTAGAATCTGCTACTACGTCAGAGAGCGGTATGAGTGATGTCCGTACACCGACTTCCCTTATGCTGTTTAGAAGAAACAAAGATACACCTGAAGGTCTGGATGGGTCAATGGCTAATTCTTCCAGTGTATTTTCTAAATCTACCACTTGAATCTGTGTCGCCTACTACACCAGCAGTCGAGTGGATGGTGATTTTCAGTCCTGGTGCACCCCCTGTCGTATCAGTAGATTCTGTGGCATGCCCTGCATCGTCAAGTGGATCAATGTGCTCCTGTTCAAGTATTTTCTTTTCGTCATCAGAGTCTATGATGTCGCCTATACAATCAACTGTTTCATCAGTAACTTCTTCTTGTGGTGTGTCGCTTCTTCTTCACCAACAGAGTTTATGGCACTGCCCATACCATAAATTTCCCATTAGTCTTATTCTAAAAGGACAATTTCCCACATTCAGGTGAGACCTAGGCGAGTGTCTTGATTCCAGACCTGCTTCCTCCACTGAGTGGGGTTGCTTCTAGCGGTTCTACATACATTACAATTACGCAAAGCAGACTGTTGACGATGAGACTGTAGCAAGACAAATCTGGATGTGTCTAGGTAATGGGGAAGAGGGTCTTTAGAATCATGCCAATCGATTGGACACGGATCATAGAAATAGTCTCAAAGCTATCGTCTATTGAATGGTACGTGTTGTTGTTTTTTCCCAAGACTCGAGCTGACTGACTAGTGCATCTTATGACGTTGGTTAAAGCTTTTGGGGGAATGACGTCAGAGCGTTCGGTATTCTGCAATTCATCTCGTTCTTTTGAAAATGGAGAGTGATGCAGTGATGTAATTTGTTCCGAACCTAAACTGTCCTTTGTCATCATCACCACCTTTTGTCGTCTGCCTATTTCCCACTTTTCTCTCTCTTTTTTTTTCTTCTTAGTTATGGAGGAGGGTGGGTCTTGTCTGTTACTTCTTCTTCTTTTGGTTGTATGTTTGTTTTTTTGTTTAGTTAGATTTTAAGGCTGGTGTCTTGGTAAAGCAAGTATTTCAAGTGCGGTAGCTTTTTTAAGTGTCCAGAGTCTTAAACTGATGTTTTGCATTTTGCTCTGGATTCAAGCAATGTATATAAAAAAAATATTACACATCCTCACTTTAGACGCTGAGGATTAAGTTAGATTTGGGAGTCCGCTGTCATTACTTGCCTTCGTTCTACGGAAATTTTATGATGTGTTTTGATTATCATATTTTGCCGCATTCATTTATTATAAATAAAAATCTCCAATAGGGGAAGTGAGGGGTTGGGTAGGACGTGAAGAGAGGGGATGGGAGTTCTGGAATCTTTCCTCGACAGAGTGAGGTTTCCTAGAAATGAGATAAAAATCAATGGAATAATGATAGTTGAAGTGAAAAGACGGGTGACTGTGGATGATTTTGCACCTACAATGTACGGCGATGGGTAAAACGACTTCCGTCTCTATCGCCCAACATGAATGCCTGACGTGCACTTTTTACACATTCCATGACGTTTTTGTTCTTAATGACATCAACTGTGACTGTGTACGTTTTTATGACGTGAAATAACATTGATGCTAACCAACATTCCACAGAAATGATGCCAAGCCAGGGTCCTGTTATTTGTCATTTGTTTGGGACGGCCTACCAATGCCCAAAGACTGGACTCTAAGTTACTCACACACTGTTCAGTCGTGACAATGTTGTAACAGCTTGTTCTATAATGCAGCGTGCGCCGTTACACAGACTGATAGAGATCGTGCACGTAGATAAGCATTTCTCAACCGAGATGAAGACAGACCGGAAGAGTTATCTGTCTTGGGGGCGTACAACTGAAACATTTGCATGTACATATTTTTCTGTTTCACAAATTCGCGATATTTTTATACTGTACATGTTTTATATCCTATCTATATAATGGCAAACAATATGCGTTCACCGACAGAGTAAGAGTTAGAGCATGAGTTAGTTCCAACAGTTAAGAAAATGACGTATGTCTGTGACGCATGACTAAGTTGACGTATTACATCAGAGATCACTATTAATAAAAAAAAAAAAAAAAAAAGAAATAAAAATAAAAGCGCGACCGAGCAACTTTGGATGAGTAAACCTCACTCACCTTGGCTGCTGTCCTGCTTTAGTGACGCGTCTGTACGGCTGTCTTTCTCCCATTTTGGAATCTCTGGTTTAATGCAGTTTAAGCTGAAAAGAAAACCGTTCTAGAACGGTCAAAAAATGTAGTTTTGTGTTTTTGTTACTAAGGAGATGACGAAGGTCTGGACTAGACTAAGCCTAATACCTGCACTAGGCTACATTTCCACGTGGCATCTGTAATACACGAGTTAAGGGAGTCCCCATCATAGAAACCGACCAAATAACTTTCATTCAGAATCTTTTATTACTTTTTTAATTTATGTTTATTTATTATTATATTTTATTATTTTTTTTTTTGTGATCAATCATTAATATCAGTTTCGTGCAACTAAGTACGTGTTTTTGACATTTCGAAGATAATTTATGTTTCCTAATTGAATTGATATTCATAATTGACAGGGAAAAAGACTTTAAAGACGTGTAAATATTGAAAGCGAGAGTCTTGTGAACGACACAATATGTTATGCAAGGGGAGCCTCGACCCCAGCTTTGCATGATGCCTTCGCAGTAATGTGTCTGAAACACTTCTCAAAAACACAGGATAACATCTTATCTTCAAAGAAGAGAAAAAAGT
Organism: Conus betulinus; assembly: GCA_016801955.1. NCBI lineage: Eukaryota > Metazoa > Mollusca > Gastropoda > Neogastropoda > Conidae > Conus > Conus betulinus. The sequence goes on along the minus strand of JADBJO010003044.1, from coordinate 253,794 downwards.
CTCGCCCTTGCTCCCGAAAAACGAATAATTTTTAGACTCAACAACTCACAAGCAATAGCAGACAACCGCTTTAGTGTGCGGATTGAATTGCATCTTACGTTATTGAGAATTGCGCTTTTGCTGAACTGATTTGTTCAAGTGTTCAAAGCATACAGGCTAAAACTTTAACATGTTCAAGTGTGTTTTGTCCCTTGCAAATGCTAACGATCTTTCATGCATGTTCCCCATTAATTTATGATAATGACAACAAGAATGATTATAGTAGTATGGTTCGTTATAGTGTGCAGATTTAATAGAGTGTTTTCTGCGACTTATAACGGATTTGTTAATCTGAAAAAATGATTTTCCTAACGGGGAAAAAACATAAAAAAAGCGCACGTGCACCACATTTTTGTTAACACCCACTCTCCCCTTCTCCATTTCTGAGTTTGTCTGTAACATTATCATACAAAGGCATTTATTTATTTATTTGTTAGTTTGATCAGTTATTCAATCAATAACCGGTGAATATTACATCAGCAATTCAAAGAAAAGTAAATAAACCTAATCCTCCTCCCTCATTTTCACCATACCCCTCCCTCTCTCACCGTCGCGTTGACTCCAGTGACCTCGACGAACGAAGTAGGACACGATCGTCTGGTTTTTAATGGGATGCTTGTCGTGTGAAAAAAGAAAAAGCAATAGATGTAATACACCATGTAAATGTAATAAATGAAGTCGAAGAGACGTGGTGTAAATGCACAGATTGTAATCATACCGTTAAATACTTCTCAAACAAATTGCTTTTCAAGTCATATAGCGCCAGTCTAATCAGCCGCTTTAAGGAATCTGTCTACCAAGACGACGTCCTTGCCATTGAAGTTGGGTTAAGCGGAGGAGGTTCTGTCAGCACAACAAGTTCAACTGACTTTGATCTCGTCGAACAGTTCACGATTTTTTTTCCTGTTTTTTTTTTTTTTTTTTTTTTAATTTTATTTCATTTTTGTTAAAATAAGAAAAGAGCTAGAATCCAGAAGCGGTGGTGGCAGAAAAGGCTGAAAAGAGTTCTACCGGTTGGATCTGGTTGAAGAGAAACGAAAGTGAACTTCATAAGATTTACGTTTTCCAGCTTTAGAAAAGGGGTGTCCGATAGCGTTGTGGGTGAGCCATGTGTCAATAGGTCACTAGGCCTTGAGGCGCCCTGTAATCGTAGAGGTGCTGTTCCGAATCCTGGTAGTGACAAAGAAAGGGCGTTACCATCAAGGAATCATGATCTGGTTGCTGCCCGGCCCATCAGAATGTTAGGCAATTTCAAACGGAAACAGTCAGAAGCGAGGTTGATGAATTGAACTTTGTTTTTTTCCGTGTCTTTTGTTGTTTTTGTTTGCTTTTGTTTTTGTGTTAATGGATATATTCAATAACATTTGTATTTTTACATCACTGGATAAATTCTTACCAGCGAACTTCGCCTGTTGAATTGGTTCGTTCGGTCTTTGTTGCATTGCTGATGACTGATACAAATGAATCTGGATCAGTTCGGTTGTAATCAATTCAATTTTTGACAGCTATGCAACACCCATTCCATCCTCTTTTCCCATCCCTCCCCCCCCCCCCCCCCCCCCCCCCCCCCCCCCCCCCCTTCCTGCCCCCTACTCCGTCCGCTTTCCCAGTGAATAATTATTTCCATACTGTCAGATATTTTATGATCATGCTTTTCTGTTGTTTGATTGACTGTGAAATAAATCATGTCGTCGTTCATCACGTGCTCTATAGCCAGTGACGAGCCTTCGAGCGAATTATCACGCAATGTTCAATCAATTAAGCAGCGTTCGATTGTTTTTCGTTGTATTTATTACAATGTGTTACATCACATTGTGTAATATCTGACAAACACAGTGTGCCTCAAAATGCAACATATCTTACTCGGTATTGAAAATACAAGTTTCTGTATTTTATCGCATATCCAAAATGTGTTCTTGAATTCAGAGAGAGACAACGAGCAAGAGAGAGAGAGAGAGAGAGAGAGAGAGGGGGGGGGGGGGGGGGAGAGTTGTACAGACAGACAAAAAATTAACGGATATCGCACAAATGAGGGAGAGTATGAATAACAGTATGGTGCACATAGGCCTTATCACATCGAATTGTCTAATATTTCTGAAGAGGCATATTTGCACTTTATTCGTATGTTATTTTTAATAAACATGATGAATTTGTCGCAAATTCTTCGACTCGTTCAAGTGGTACATATGAAGATGGAACGATTTGCGTGTGTATGTTGTGCACGAGTTGGCTTATATTTATGTGTTGTGTTTGCCGCTACTTTTTTCTGTGGCAAGTACGAAGTATTAAGTCTCGCCTCACTTTTCAAGTCAGTGTCATCGCTTATTTCAATGCTTTAATGGCCCAGTGAACAGTAAACCGTCTTCGAGACTGTTTTACAATGATATATTTTCTGTGCTTAAGGTGTAGGTTAGGCTTAAAGGGTCGATTCAAATTGACGAATAGACAATGGAGAATCATGGAGGGCGATCACACAAGTGATTAGAAGCATGAGCCGTGGCATATCGGTCGAAAACGTTTAACGTTATGAATGCGTGTGTCTATTTGTATATGTAGGTATACAATGATAAACAATGTAGTTACGGGAGGAAAACAAGCGCAGGCTTACACTTGTTTAGCACGATTTGAAGACAATACAGAGTGGAAGAAGGTAGAAACAAACGAGAATCGACAAAAATCAGAAAATCATAATATATATACCTTCACTATCAGTCTATCTTGAAGACAAATCCATTCATATTGTCTACTCCGACATCTTTTGTCCGCTGGCATGAGACGGCCGGATTATTGTTGGCATCAAATAGAGATATACCACAGTGTACAATTCCATGGTATTCTCACCACCAAGGGTTCTAAAACGGAACCCAACAGCACCCCAAAGCAGCTAATGAAGGGTAGAAAAGTAACACAAAAGAAAATACGGCAGAGAAATACGTTGCTGAAAATAAAATCAAGTATAAAATAGAAAAGGTAAAATATTTGAGCCTATGCTTCAAGATCCGTTTAAGGATGCAAGGGAGATCAAAAAGTGTTAACAGTCAGAGTGGGTCAGCTGAACTGTTGAATACCACAAGCATTTTCGGCAGCTAAGAATTGTGCAGGTCAGCCTTTACTTGGATTACGCAGGTACGCAAGCATGCCTGCACGCACTGACGCGAGTACGCACGCACATACATAAAATGATCACTGTTTCGGTCATCTTAGATTATTCTAATGCACAGTAGGTTCATCCAGGAAAAAGATGCAAGCTTTATCCAGATCATCTCCAACACACACACACACACACACACACACACACACACACACACACACACACACACACACACACACACACACACTCTCTCTCTCTCTCTCTCTCTCTCTCTCTCTCTCCCCCCCCCCCCCCTCTCTCTCTCTCTCACACACAACACACACACACACACACACACACACACACACACACACACACACACACACACACACACACACACACACACACACACATGCTCCAATAACAATCAGAGGGTTGAAAAGTGCAATATCTGATGTCAGTAACAAAACGTGCTCTGCTGGTCTTGACAGTGAGTAATGAAACGATAAAACATCTCCCTAACAACTGCATTGTTTTCCTGCATCATATAATTCAGAGTTGCTGGGAAAATAGCGTTGTTCCTCAAATATGGAAAGATTCAATAGTTGTTCCAAATTTGAAATCTGGAAAAACTGTGAAAGACAAAAACAGCTACCGCCCTATAGCTCTGACTTCCCATTGTGGCAAACTTGTAGAAAGAATCGTCTTAAATAGGCTCACACACTTTTGTGAAAAGAACAATGTAATACCAGTCAATCAAGCTGGATTATGCAAGGAAGATCTACAGTTGAGCACTTGGTTAAATTATCTACTCAAATAAAGCGTCAGTTTGCACGTAGGAAAGTATACTCGCTACTTTTGTATGTTAAAAAGCCCATGACCAAGTCTGGCATAAGCACTTGTTGTACAAACTGAAACTGATTGGATTATCAGGAAACATATACAATTACATTAAATCGTTTTTAGATAATAGAACTATGTTAGCCAGAGTAGGAGGTACACACTCAACACTCAGAAAACTAGACATGGGAATCCAGCAAGGTTCAGTAATAGCGTCTATTCTTTTTAATATCCTTATACAAGGTCTTCCCAAAGCAGTCTCCAAAAATGTTGTTCTAGTGCAATACGCAGATGATATCTGCATGTGGATGGAAGTAACTCTGAAAAGGTCAACCCCACAAAGAGCACAGGATTATGTTAGAAGACTATATCAAAGAGATCTAGAGAGCATAGGCAACTATATGACACAAAATGGTCTGTCTTTGTCCACTGAAAAAACAAATATGATGTTGTTTAATGCAGGAAGCAATCCAGAAAATATACCAGTCTTCAAACTTCTAGGTGAATCTTTAGAATATAAACAAAGTGTTAAATTTTTTAGGAGTTTTTCTTTACACCAAATTACCTTGGAATATCATTTTTGAATATATATTAGCAAAGGCTAGGAAAAGTTTGAATTTATTTAAAAATTATAACAGACTACCCTGGGGAATGGATTAAAAAAACTTCACTTCATCTCTCCATAGCTCTTGTTAGATCAAAACTTACTTATAGTCAAGAAGTATATTTTAGTGCTCCAAAATGTCTTCTTCTGAAAAAGTTACAAAGTTTGGATTGCAAAGCCATTAAACTTGCTCTTGGTATCCCTGTTCATGTCTCAAATACAAAACATACAGAGAAGCTGGAATTTTGCCCCTTGATGATTATCGTGAACTAGCAGCATCAAAATTTGTCATAATATCAAGTGTTAATGATAATTACATTCAAGAAGACTTAAAACTTAGATCGAACAGTGACTTTCCAAAAAGGGCAATTATGATTACATCGCAAGAAGCAATAGGTACATATACTTCTGATTTAATTGAATGTTCAAAAATTGATATCAAAGAGATGTGGCTAAAAATCCATCTTCTTCATTTATTCCATCATGGGAGACACCAAAACCTTTTCTTGATATTAGTTACATTGACATAAAAAGGGGAAAATATTAATATCATCGCTAATTTAGCAAAATCACATGTATACAAAAAAAATATCAAAATCATCTTCAGGTAATTACTAATGGTTCTGTTTTAGATGACGGAAATGTTGGTGCAGCATTTTTTATTCCTTCGCTTAAAACTCAAAGGTCGTTCTTTCTGGGTAGTTATTTATCTATATTCACAGCTGAATTAGTAGCTGGTATGCTAGCAATGGAATTTCTAACAGATCGTTCCAGTAATATTGTTCAAATTTTTTTTTTTTTTTTTTTTTTTTTTTTTTTAGATTCAAAATCAGTCTTACTTGCCCTTGATTCATCCAATATATCGACGCGACCCGATCTTGTGTTTGAAATCAAGTATCTTTTATACTGGCTGGCGTCTAAAGGCACTGTTATAGAATTTTGCTGGATTCCTTCGCATACTGGTATACTTGGGAATGAATTGGCTGATAGGGCTGCAAAAAAGTGTGCTAAAAAAGCAGGGTCATCTTCCGAGCTGAAAATAAAACCATCAGTCGTAGAATGTTATCGTATCCTTGAATCAACTGCACGGAAGAGAGCTCAAATAAATGTTGACATTTCATCCAAACAGTGGGAAGCTTTTCCAATAGACATTGTACTAAGAAAAAATGTCTGATCATCCAGTTTATTATTCCAGACAAATATATTCCCTTATAATTCGATTAAAGCTAAATATTTTAAAATTTAGTAAAAAAATGCTAATTGTAATTGTGGTAAAGAAATAACATTGAGCCATATTTTATTTAATAGTCACAAGTTAACTACTTCCATATATACGCGTATACACTCACATACAAAGGCCTACATACACGCTCATATAACACATAGGTATTCACTCAATCATTCATTCCTTCAGTCATTGTCTTCATCCATTCACGTCTAATATCACTCAAAGTGAACAGACGTTAAACGGAAGAACGAACGAACGAACACACACACACACACACACACACCACACACACACACACACACACACACACACTATTTGCCTAAATCCGGAAAAAATGACACATTTACATACAAGCGCGCGCAGATACACACGCACGCACGCACACTCACGCGCGCATATACGCGCGCGCGCGCGCGCACACGCACGCACACACACACACACACACACACACACACACACACACACACACACACACGCTCACACACAAACTCACATCCACACTTTGTTCCTCTATCTGGCCATCTCCAATCTCAACTCATATCATAGGAAATGTTTTTTCATACAACACATTATCAAGAAACTACTACACAGTTAAATACGTACATTTCATATACTTCAACACATCGTCTGATATCACTTTTAGTGGAAGGACGTTAAACTGAAGAAAACTGAACACACCACACACACACACACACACACACACACACACACACACACACACACACACACTCACACACACACGTACACACGCACAGGTCATTCAACAAAAGGACGCATATCCTGCACGTGAATGACCTTGTAGCAGTCGCAAGTCATTCGGACGTAAAAGAAAGTTTTTTAAGAAAAAAAGAAAAAAAAAAAAAAAAAAAAAAAAAAAAAAAAAAAAAAGCCTTTACGTGCCACTAATTGATCATGGCAAGTCATATGAGCAAACAGACACTGGAGAACGGACAGCTACTGTCCACTCTGGACGTGTGTGCAGTATTTCACTACCTGGCCATCAGATTACAGCAAACAGTGCCCCCCCCCCCCCCCAACCTCCCCTCCCCCACCATTACCACCAATATAAGAAAAGAAAAAAAAAAAAAAAAAACTGTATACCATCAACTCATATGAGAGAAAAAAACGTAAAAGATACAAAACCTTTGACAGTGCTGATTAGATCCATTCATTATGCAGACAAGCTGAGAGAAACTGGGGTTCGTTTTTTCTTATGCTGTTAAGCACTTACAAATATCCGAGAAATTTTCATAATGCCAAAGTATTATATCCAACCATCTTTCAATTGAACCTGTTAGTGTCCTAATTCGTGACTGCTTTGATGCGGAATATCTATTTGTACTTGCATAAAAGGTTTCAAATTCAGGAAAATTACGAACTCATGTTTTTGGCGGGGATTTTTTTTCACATATTTTTTCAATGATTGCTTTTTTTTTGTTTTTGATTGATGTATAAAACATGATTCTCATATTCCCTTCGTAAGGGGCTATGCCTTTCCATTAATAAACTATCCAAATCTCTCCCTGTCTCTGTCTCTGCCTCTGTCTCTCTCTCTCTCTCTCTCTCTCTCTCTCTCTCTCTGTTTCTCTATGTCCCTCTATCTTTCTCTACCTGTCTGTCTGTCTGTCTGTCTGTCTGTCTGTCTCTCTCTCTCTCTCTCTCTCTCTCTCTTTCATACCCCCCCCCCCCCCCCCACACACACACACACACACACACACACACGAACGCGCACGCGAGCATGTATTTCATGAGTCTCTTGCTTTCGTTCCTGTTTTTAAGTCTTTTTATCCATTCTTTTCCTCCCATTGTTTTCTTCTTTACGCGACGCTAGTCGCTTGACACACACGTTATCGATCAGTGAATTCATACCTGGTGTACAGGAACAGGGTGTGGTGACTGTGGGGGACTGTTGGCAGGTGACTGAGGGCGTTAGAGCTCCGCTGTCCATCGTGCCGGCCGGTCCTGTGACGTGTGTGTGTGTGTGTGTGTGTGTCGGGGAGTGAAGGAGGAGACAGAGAGGGTATGGAGCACTGGGCGAGGAACGAGATCAATGAGCAGTGTCGGTCTTTTATCTGCCTAAGGATGGAGCGAGTGGTGGGTGTTTCTTTTTCCCAATTTTGCCACTTCGGAGTTGTTTCATATTCGTGTCCGGTGTAACGTTCACACACACACACACACACACACACACACACACACACATATATATATATATATATATATATATATATTGTAGAATTTTAAAACTTCCTTTTACTGTCCTATTTTTAACAGATGTTGCTCCCCCAAGGGGTTGAGCACTTTTAGAATTTTATAAGGCCTTTCAGTGGTATTCTTGATAATAGCTCCTCACGCTGAGCACTGTGGCCTGATGAATTTTAAAAATGGAGGAAATCAATTTTAGACAATCAACAAAAAATATATACCGTTTTCCAACCCACTATTCTACTTAAAAAGATCAATAGAGCAAACCGAAAAATTCGTACGAAACATGAGATGGAAAACGTTCTTCTTCCTGAACCCAACTGCAAAAAAAAGGGACAAAAAACACATATGGCTTCAAACCATGGCGATCTCCACCGGCCATAGATGAAATGAAACATTTCGAGGAAAAAATGAAAAGAGTGATAGCCAACATTGAATTAAAAGAATCAAATAACAATTTCCAAACATCATTAAAAAATGAAATAAAACAAATACAAAATGATAAAAAGATATTCGTGAAGGCTGATAAAACCGGTAATTACTACAAAATGGAACCAAACGAGTACTCACAACTTCTTGATAAAAACATTCCGAAAAAAAAAACTACAAAAAAGCTGATAAAACCATACACAACAACATCCGAAAAAAAAGAAAAAGAAACTCGTACATCGCATGGATCTAAGTGGCAGGGTTGAAACAGCAATAAAAGAAGCTTTCATAACCCTTAAAGACCATAATCTAATTTCACAATAAACCCAACATGTAGACTAATAAAACCCATCTAAATCCGAACTGGGCAAAATAGTAGGGAAATCTTAGAAAAAGTAATAAAAAACGTAAAATCAAACACTGAATACAACCTCTGGAAGAACATATAATGAAGTTATCCAATGGTTCAAAAAACTTAACAAACAGAGAGAATACAGTATTTATCACATTCGACATAGTAGACTTCTACCCATCCATAGATGAAGAGCTACTCATTAAAGCTCTGAAATTTGCTAATAAACACACAGACATAACAGGGTCAGAAATGGAAATCATTCTCCACACCAAGAAAACTTAAACTCCACAGCAGAAATGAAACATGGATCAAGAAAACGAGAAAAAAACAACAACAACAACAACAACAACAAAAACTCAACATTTGATGTGACCGTGGGATCATACGATGGTGCCGAAACATGCGAATTGGTCGGACTGTTCACGCTATCCTACATTCAAAAACAACTCGGAAAGCAAGTCGGACTATACAGAGACGACGGCCTCACCGCACTAAACAACAATCCAAGAACCATAGAAAACAATAAAAAAAAGAACTATGCAAAATCTTCCAAAACCAAAACTTAAAAAATCACTATTGAAGCAAACAAAAAGGTAGTGAACTACTTAGACATAAACGCTTGACCTCAACAACCACATATATAAACCATACAAGAAACCTAATGACACACCCATCTATGTAAACATCAAAAGTAACCACCCACCATCTATACTAAAAAACTATACCCAATGGCGTAAACAAGAGATTATCTAATCTGTCACATAATGGAAGAGTATTCAACAACGCAGCAGCAGAATACCAAGAAGCGTTGCAAAAAAAACGTGGTTACAGCTACAAGCTACAATACAGCCCAGATAACAACATGAACAAAGAAAAAAAAAAACACAGGAACAGGAAAATCACATGGTACAACCCTCCATATGATGGAAGAGTAAAAACAAACGTAGGGAAAAGAATTTTTCAAAATTCTGACAGCATCATTCCCAAAAGAACACAAATTGTCGAAAATATTCAACAAGAACGCCATCAAACTATCATATTCATGTTTGCCTAACCTTAAAAATATAATTGATTCATCCAACAAAATGAAAAGCAACACAGCAAAGAAGGGTGAAGAAAAGAAATCTTGCAATTGCACTAAAAAAAAAGAACAGTGTCCCTTAAGCAACAAATGGCTCTATAACAACTTTGTATACCAAGCTACTGTGACATGAGAAAGTGAAAAAGAAACATGTATAGGGATTACTGAAAACCACTTCAAAACTAGATACGCAAACCACAAAACAGTCATTCAACAAAGAAAAATACAAAAGCCAAACAGAACTGAGCAAATACATTTGGAGACTTAAAGACAAAAAATAAACTATAACATATCCTGGAAAATCATAAAAAGGGGGCATCACCGTACAATAACATTTCAAAAAGATGCAACCTATGTTCAACAGAAAAAATGGTTAATACTATGTAAACCACACTTAGCAATTCTAAATACTAAAGTAGAAATAGTAAACAACTGCAGGCACAAATGGAAATCGTTGTCAGCAAACGCACCCTGAACTGTAAACAACATGAAAACCGAACAACATGTGCAGCCAATCCGCGCGTGCAAACAGTGACATTGGGCTATATAGCACCAGCAGTAGGCGACCCAAGATCATCCTGAAGAGAGCCAGCGCTCGAAACAGATCTGTAGAATTTTAAAACTTCCTTTTACTATCCTATTTTTAACACCCACACACACACCTACACACACACACACACACACACACACACACACACACACACACACACACACACACACATGTATATATATATATATAATATATATATATATATATATATATATAATGCAAATATGTGAACAGACTCACAATGAATGGCTGCGTGAGAGAGAGAGAGAGAGAGAGAGAGAGAGAGAGAGAGAGAGAGAGAGAGAGAGAGAGAGAGAGGGGAACAGATATATATATATATGTGTGTGTGTGTGTGTGTGTGTGTGTGTGTGTGTGTGTGTGTGTGTGTGTATAGAGAGAGAGAGAGAGAGAGAACAATTAATATGCGTGGGAAAACAAGATACGCGTCACTACTTCTTTCTTTAGATCTAGCCACCAAGGAATAGCAAAGGAGAATGTGATCACAATGAAGAAAAAATCAAAACCGATACAAGTGAAGGTTTAACTAATATGCACACAAAAGCAAATACCCAAATCACATTCTGCGCACAAATATATAAGTGCTGCACACACACACACACACACACACACACACACCACACACACACACACACACACACACACACACACACACACACACACACACACACACACAGAGAGAGAGAGAGAGAGAGAGAGAGAGAGAGAGAGAGAGAGAGAGAGAGAGAGAGAGAGAGATTTTATTCAGAAAATAGGCCATTGCCCCTCATCAAGGGGTGCATCTGGAAATCATTCACTAATTCAAACGGTCAAAACTGGTTCAATACCATGCATGAAGAAACAAGAACAGATCGTGACTTAAACGTTGTGTATAGGTAAATGAACAGATTTCTAGTTGCTTGTTCATTGGAAGCTAGCAGATAACTTTATCTGAAAAGACGTGGAAATCTAGCATTTTATATGGATATAACGTTCCCTTATTTCGTTTAGTAAAGGACATCACAGAACAAAATGCACTTTGTCTTCTTGAGAGAGAGAGAGAGAGAGAGAGAGAGAGAGAGAGAGAGAGAGAGAGAGAGAGAGAGACAGACAGACAGACAGACAGAGACAGACAGACAGACAGACAGACAGACAGACAAACAGACAGACAGACGGACAGAGACAGAGACAGAGAGCATTCCTCCAACACGTCACACGGTAATGATGAAATCGCTACCAAGAGACCTGGGGACGGCACACCATCAAGGCTGATCACTCTGAGAGAAAAGCGGCTGAGCCGATTTAGCTCCCGTGGGTTTGGCTGGCAGAGGTGCCACGGGATAGGCCGGTAGGTGTCGCTTCCAAATCGCCGCCGTCCATCTTGTAGTATCAATCTGTTTGTTGTGTGTTGTTGTTGCTATCTGACCCCCTCCCCCCCTTCCTAGCGTCCCCTTCACACACACACACACACACACACACACACACACACACACACACACACACACACACACACAGAGAAAGAGAGAGAGAGAGAGAGAGAGAGAGAGAGAGAGAGAGAGAGAGAGAGAGAGAGTGTGTGTGTGTGTGTGTGTGTGTGTGTGTGTGTGTGTGTGTGTGTGTGTGTGTGTGTGTGTGTGTGTGTGTCTCCAGAAGCTGCTAGCGAAGGATTTCGTATTTACATTTCCTGATTTTTCATTCTCATTTTCTTGATTACTCCCCTCCCCCCACCTTTTTTTTTCTCTTTTCCTTGGAATCTTTGACAAGGTATTAATGTAATGATGGAGGAATTGTTAGCCTACACTTATTTCACCAGCTACTAAATTGTTAAACGTGTCATCGCCCCGTCTATCAGTGTGAGACTGCCTCTCTTTGGAGATCCCAGTAAACGTCGTATTGCACAATCCTTAGCTGCTGACAATGCGTGGGTTATTTAACAGGATAGCTGACTACTCTGACGGTTGAGACTTCTTTTTTTTTTTTTTTACCTCCCTTGCATCCTTAAATGGATCCTCAATTACAGGCTCACAGATGTTTCCTTATGTTGTATACGGTTTACATATGATCTTAGTTTTCAGCAACTTACTTCTTTATCGCATTTCTGTTAGTTTTACTTTTCTACCCTTCACTGGCTGCTTTTTTTTCGAACTCTTGGTGATGAGAATACCACAGAAGTTTAGACAGTGGTGTATCTGTATTTGATACCAAGGGAGCCGCCGCCGTTTACCCGTGATCAGCCGAGTCACTCTTCCTACCGAGTTAGACCCAACGGTTCGAAAGTTCTTGAAGTAGCCAATGTATTACTGTTCTGTTTTCAAGATGGTTTTTGGTGATGTCTAGAAACTGCTTAAGAAAAACGCAACGTTAATGATATACTATAATTACTATTAATTCTCATTGCAATGTTTCCTGCTTTATTACAATATATGTCTCTCTATATCTATCTCTCTCTCTATATATATATATATATATATATATATATATATATATATATATATATATATACATATATATATATATATATATATATATATGTGTGTGTGTGTGTGTGTGTGTGTGTGTGTGTGTGTGTGTGTGTGTGTGTGCACACGCAGATAACATACTTTTTGAAAAGTCTTCGATAACATACACGAACAGTTAGCGTATGACCAATTAGTAATGTATCTGTGTCCTTAACAAAACATTAGGACGTAGGCCTAGTTCAATCCTGCCGCAAAGCACGTCACTGATTTGAATTTAAAGATCGTGATAACTGACATGAGTTGATAGATGGAAGGACAGCCTTCCAAACAGACGACCACAAAAAGCTTGATTTGAATAAACTGGTGCTTACACGCGAGAACATTACATAGAGTCGGTGTCATCTGTACAAAGCCACTGAATTATGCGGGGTGTCAAGATTACATGAACCTCAAAGCACAAACACCATTGCTTTGTAGTCTATTCTATGGTGGGGCAGACAGACAGGTGCTGCTCGCGTATGCCAAGAACTGTTTTCGGAATGACATATCTACCGAGAACACTCGATACTTAAAGATTCATTTATTTATGTGAGAAAAGTAGCATGCTTATAACAACAAACACACAAAACAACAAAATCCAAAGAAAGCAGGAGACTGATTTTTTCATAAATGAATTTAAGTCTCTGAAGTAAACATGAAAATCGCCGGCTGGTTTTGCAAACATGGTTATTCCGTTTTTTTTTTTTTCAGTTTTCATTCTTCAGTGACGAAGCACAGACCACGGGTATTCCTTAATCTTCATTCATTTTGAGATAGGTGTTTTTATTTGTGCAGAAGTTAGGACCCATACTCGTGCAGAGTAAGGGTCATGTGGTTTGGACAGCGCCAGCCAGAAACACTGTGTGCGTGCTTTGTTGTTGTGAAGCTGTACAGAGCTCATGTGTACACAATGAGACGTCTCCGCAAATACATCACATAGTGAGATCATTCTAGGATATATTCAGAAGTGGGGAAGTCGGCGAAGAGAGCCTTGGAGTACACAATAAGTTTAGATTCCATTCAAGGAAATACGTACTATTTAAAGCAAATCCGCTGGGTTCTCTTCTCAAGATTGATAGAACGGTGGAGACCATCGGGGGATTTGGGACATACACACACAGTTCTTCTTCTTCTTTCTTTTACTGTGTTATAGTTCACGAGATAAGACAAGGCTTTGAAGTGAAAAAAAATCTGTTCCAATAATCTTCGTTCGATGGCAGAAAACTTTTCTACCCCAAAGATAAGATAGTGGGAATGAGAACAGTAGAAACCACAGTAGTTTGAAATGGAAGGAACGAGCTTGGAGTGTTCCATGTGTGTGTGTGTGTGTGTGTGTGTGTGTGTGTGTGTGTGTGTGTGTGTGTGCCTGTGAGGGACAGACATACAGAGAGACAGAGAGAGACAGACAGACTGTGCTCTTTTCACTTTATTCACGGTTTTTTTTTTGTTCAGTGTCCTGGTAGACAATATGGGTAAAATACAGATGATAACATGCAATTCCCCACCCACCCTCTCCTCTCCTTCCCCACCAAGAAGACAGGGGAGGAAAATAAAATAAAAAAAATAAACCAAACAAACAAACCAAAAACAGCGGGAGAAAGATTCATATTGCAAATGAAAAAACAAAAACAAGTAAGATAACTCTTGCTCCCATGATGAAATGAATACACGCCCTTAACTCTAAACGCATGCTATTTACGATACCGAATTGCCTGGCAGAAATGACAACACATAGGACGCAGAACAAACAAGGAGACATCCTCCTTGTTTTGTGCTCTGTGTTGTCATTTCTGCTAGGCGATTCGGTGTCGTAAGCAGTATCCGTTTGGGGTTAAGGGCGTGTATTTATTTCATCGAGATCGTAGGACAACATCAGTATATGGACTAGTCTTACACTCAGCAACTGCCTACGAGCGTCCGAGAACCGTGAAGAGTGGAGAAAGCTGGTTGTGAGGTCTTCTATGGCGCCCATCAGTCTTCAAGTCTCCGGGATAGGTGATAGGTGATAGATGATAATTTATTTTATCATGGGAGCAAGAGTTACTGTACTTGTTCATTATGTACTGCTCACTGTTCCCTTTATCATGTATGATTTCCTTGCATACCTGAAAAAAAGAAAGAAAGAAAGGAAGAAAGAAACATGGTTGTTGACTTGTCGAGCATGTCCTCAAAGCGCCTGGAAGTGAAGACAAAGACGTCTCCCGTGCGCCTGAGAACGGATCGACTGCCCCCCAAAGCTGCAGAGACTCGATACACAGATTACATGCCCACCTTCCCAACCCCACCCCCACACCTTCTCCTTCCCACATTCCTGCTCGTCTCCCACCACTCTCCCTCTCCCTCGTCCTCCTCCTCTCCCTCGTTTCCAAAGAGAGCAGGGATCAATGTCTGTCACCTGCCTGCCGTTTATTCTCAGCCTCCCAAGCTGCCGTGGTCAGCCCGATCTTGACCTTTAGGCCATAGGTCAAGCTAGCTGCGATGCCGCTGTTTTCGTCCAGCCGCCCTGAGTAGACGAGAGAGAGAGAGAGAGAGAGAGAGAGAGAGAGAGATCAACGCCCTACGCTGCGCAGGGAGTGGCGGGAAGGCCGGATGAGGATGGTCGGTGTGGGCAAGGATGGAGCGCCAGTGTCTGATGTAGACCCGCCTGCATCGTGTGAGTTGAGCAATAACAGTGTTCGTGTTCAGTGTGGTGGGAGCATCTCGTCCACTGGAGTGTATGGGAGGAAAAACATCGACAGTCCAGTCAGATGAACGCCTTTTCTTTTAATTCATGTTTTGTGTGTGTGTGTGTGTGTGTGTGTGTGTGTGTGTGTGTGTGTGTGTGTGTGTGTGTTAATCTTTTCTTTCTGTTTTCTTTTTCTTTTTCCTTTTCTTTTCTTTCTTTTTTTTTTCTTAAGAAAACTTTTTTTTGGAGTGATCAGCATTATTGTATGTGTCGGTGAACAATAAGTAAAGCTTATTTCTCTTTAACCCAGTTTTGGGGGATATGAAGGATAGTGACCATGGATCAAGAAGGGCTTTAGACACGGCAAAAGTGCACAGTGAGACAAATAGGTGTGGAAGGCGGGGTTCTATAGAGGAAGGACTTGGCATGTGTTCTTTGTTAAATTGATCGTGTTGACATCAAACTTCACCCCTGCTCTCTGTTTTACGGTGGTGGATGGAGCAACTTTCCGGTACAAGTCATGGAAAGAAATTATTTTCATTTTTCTCACAGCTGTTGAAAATTCTCAAAAAATGACTTGGGTGTTGTTCTTTAGGCTTAGGCACTTTAGAGTGCTTGTGCTGTGGGTGACAATTACAAATAACTTCAAACAATGAAATGATGTATGAAAAACAAATAGACTGACACAAATTAAGCTCAATTTCATACTTTTTTTTTAACTTTTGTTAACAAGACTTAAGTCTGCAGCTTGTCCATAACTTCAGTGAAATCAGTCTGTTCAAGCCAGCATTTTCCTACTTTATGTCATCATGAAACAAGGGATGGTCTCGTTGATATTTTAGTTGATTCTGAGTTGGAGTCCATTGTGTACACACGGACTTAATGTATTTTGAAGTTGCCCTGAGGAGGGATGCAAAGAACTCTCTCCTGTGTGTTGGTGTCACCACTAGGAGTGGCCCACTGGTTTATTGATTGTCCTCACGTCTACACAGGGCTTGGGACTCTTGTTCCTGCACTGGACCAGTTGTCTTAGTGGATAGAGTCCCAAGGTCTGTGGAGGTTACAGAACCTGGTTTGCGATGAGTGGTTAGGATTCCAGCTTGACGGGTCGCCTCACACTTGCCCTCTGAACTTTCAGGAAAGTAGTAGGTCTTTGCCAACGTAAGTGAGAGACTGACATAAATGATATTACCTTTGAATTTCTATCCACACTTTAATCTTTTTCATTCAGGTTTTGAATGGATATTAGCAAGTGGTGTGTGTGACAGTTAAAAAAAAAACCCTGCTAAACAATTGAAATGGAAACACAAATCTTCCACAGCAGTTGAATACTCAGATGGTATTACGAGGCACTGGAATGCACTTGATCCAAGCATACACCTTGCTTTGAGTCACCCATTGCAAAGCATTTAGACGATCAACACTAGCCTAATCATAAATTATCTTAACAGGGTATTGTCATAAACGTGTCCTATTAAGATAAAAGGGCATAAATACAAGCAATGCATCTTCTCAAGACATAAGACACTAAATTCAACGTACAATTTGTCTTAGTCAGTGGAATCTAGATTCAACGTACATTTTGTCTTGGTCAGATCTCTGAGTAGGAGAGATAAACATTCCCCTCTCTGGCATACACAGGTACTGAGTCTTACACACTGAAAAGACTGTTTTCAATCTTATGGCCTATGGCGGGTCAAAGAATATGTGGGACTTGATCTTCTCTTTTCGAGGATTAAGCTAACCATTATGCTTTTACTGTCTGTCTGTATGACGAGTCGTCAGAGGAACATGGCAAACAAAGGGGATTGTTAGGGTAGGGATTTTTTTTCTGCTCTTCTGCAAGGAGGCAGAAGATTCTCAGCATGTACAGTGTGACATTATACAGTTTGGATCAAAGATGAATCAACTTGGAGGTTTTCAGGGTTTAATTTGAGGAGTGAAGCTACGTCATTTGCCACATACGTCATTCGCGCAGACCTGCATAGCAACTGCAAACATCTGACCAGTTCAGGGGATTCGTGTATTAGAACTAATAAGATGGAGAAGAGAGCATCGTGGCAACCTTGTCTGTGATGTTAGGCTGAGTGGGGAAGGGAGAGAAGTGGTATTGGCTTCTTGTGATCCATGTTTTACTGTAATGTACCATCAGCGAAAATACGTAGGAACAGCATTGCAGTGATAATATCAAAAGACATTGGTGTGATTAAGTTTGCTAACTATGGAAAGCTTTATAAACTAACAACCTTTGAAAGGGATATACACCAAGCTCTCAGAAATGCCACTGCGTTTGGCACGAACTGGGTGAGTCTGACGATGCGATGCATGTGTGTACTGTGGTTGTACATAATAATGCCCGTAAACCAAGATCCTGTGCGGGTTTTTTTTTGTGTGTGATAGTTTACTATGAACACTGTGCAGTTGTGTGTGGTTAGTGAAAAATGTAACGGCTGCAATGAACAAAGGAATGAAGAGAACGTCCCTTTATTATCCGCAGAATAATCCTTGTTCAGTCAGGGACCTTCGTCAGCTGTTAGGTTAGCATGCAAATTACATAAGAGTTCCATTTCTGCAATAGGAACACAGGTATTCAAAAATGGTATTCCAATTATGGAAGAAGAAAAAAAACATCTGACATGAACACCAAGTGACACACATAGATTTGAGGATGATCTTACTGTTAACCGATCTTCATCTTTAAAGATTTTGGAATATGCAAGTGATTCTAGTATTAACTGAACAACGGACCATACTGTTTAGATACAAGCGTCAATCTGCCCATAATGACAGACAGCAGAGAGGACGTCAGTGAAATGTGTTTCACTGTGGCAGCGAAAGATATTAGTGACGTTAGGGAACCGTCTTCATGAAGTCTGTATTCCACTGTGTAGGAATAAGATACACGAATATCAAGGAACCATCTTCCAGTTGTATGTGTTCCACTGTGATTGCAAAAGTCTAAGCAACATTACCATCTACAAGACAGGTCGTGATGTACACTGCTGGATTTCTCTCAACCATGTCAATGAGCAATCACAATTATTTCCCCTTTGTGATTGATTCCTTTTCTGACCGGTCTTGACCATCCCGACCATGCGCTTCAACATGGGTCTGCCGGGAGAGATCGACTGGAGCATGGAGGGGGAGAGGGAGGGGGGGGGTCAACCATGTCATGACCCGCCTGCCGTCTCTGGACTTCCCCCAGTTTCACGGTGACAGAGACTGGAACAGCGACCTGGAGAGAGACGGCGCAGTGAACCGTGTCATGTCGGGGCGAAGACTTTCCATCGACCTGCCTTCCTTCCGCCCCGTGCAAAGGTCCACGGAGCAGCAGGCAAGAGAGGCAGAAGAAGCTCCGTCACTCTTTTGAAATCCAAGAAATTCGCCAAAGTCTGTGCTTCTTGGCATGAAATGCTGCCCCTGAAAGACAGTAAATGTGATGCCAAAGAAGGCAGTGGTTATGACATAAAACACGCCATTGCCTTCGCCACAACTGGTGTCCATAATCACCTGAGAGAATTCATCCCCGTGACTCTGAGTTCAAGAACCTATGGATAAACACTATGCTAAGAATCCTTTCAGTGCAAGCCAGACTTCCCCGAATCATTCCAAGCGATTGTGTCCCTAGTTCCTGCCTTCCAGGGGAAGTCTGTCAGGACCTAAAGGATGAGGGTGATGTGGCAACCACTGGTTTTAAACACAAGCGATCGTCTGCACGTGCATCCATATGTTTGGATATAGACTTTACAGCGATGTCAGACAAAGACACAGGCTCAGAAATACCGACTGTTTGGCCAGTGCCAGAGGCCAGATTCCTTCTGAGAACACGTCCTACTTTCAGCAGACCATCGCGTGTAATGCAGGGCAGGAGGAAAAGCAAGTGCTCTATCCATCCGTCCATGGAAATTCCCCACACTGCATAGCCCAGTTTCAGATGGCTTCTGGTCTTCATAGTGAGAAACACAGCATGGAGCCATACCTCAGTGACACCGTCCACAGTAAGGTGAACAGCCATTCTTCAACAGGATCTTCACCAGTACATCCAGACTGGACCCCACCTGGAGAAATCGACTGTGATGCGGAACGTGACTTTGGAAATGCATTGAAGAATATCATTGACCGTCATTCACTCACAGATCAATCAACTTCTCACATTCACAAATGCATGGATATGGATTTCCAAAATAAACCAGTCTGTGAAAACACCTCTGGTAATATTGCCATCAACCAGGTTGTGCCCACAGACCCTTTGGTAAGGTGCTCATCGGGCTGTGCTGTTACAACTCTGATTAAAACAGCACCCACAACATTGGACGGCGTTCACAATCAAACTACCGGAAATCACGTGGTCAGAAACTCGATGCCAACCAGCTCTGAAAATTACTGTCATGTGCGACCGCGGAGACATTCTTCAGAGAAAGTTCCTATGCTAAATGAAAGAACCTGGAAGACGGAAAATGTTTGGGAGAGGGATGGTGCCATCAACAACTGTATGCAAGGTCGTCGTGTCTCGGTGGACTGTACAAACCTCGGTCTTCTCGACGTAGACCTGTCCAGTGACTTGAGCCTGGAAACTGACCTTCGCAGGGTACACAGCGTGGACAGTGCTCTTCCTGGTCAGGTGAATGGGGAAAGCAATGTGTTTCGACCTCCAAACAGCATCATGGGGAAAGGGACAAGTGGAAGCAGTTCCTCTAAATCGACAGAGGTGTCCACCAGGATGGACCACGTGGACACTGGTCATGGAGTGGGGGCCGGGTGGGACGAGGAGGGAGTGAGGGAAGGGGCTGTTAACCATGCCATGACCGGTCGACTGTCAGTGGATTATCCCTTCTTTTCTCCTGTGCACAATATAAAGGCGGTAAGTTTTGTTTTCATTTTGATTCGGTTGCTGGGGGGGGGGGGGGGGGGGGGGGGGGGGGAGTGCGCGTGTGTGTGTGTGTGTGTGTGTGTGTGTGTGTGTGTGTGTGTGTGTGTGTGTGTGCGCGTGTGTGTGTTTGTGACGTTTTTTCTCTCTCTCCTCCCCCCCTCTCTCTCTCTCTCTCTCTCTCTGTCTCTGTCTCTCTCTCTCTCTCTCTCTCTCTCTCTCTCTCTCTCTCTCTCTCTCTCTCTCTCTCTCTCTCTCTGTATGCATGAGTCCGTGTGTGTGTGTGTGTGTGTGTGTGTGTGTGTGTGTGAGTGCGCGCGCGCGCGCGCGCGCGCACGCATGCGTGCGTGCGTGTGTGTGTGTGTGTGTGTGTGTGTGTGTGTGTGTGTGTGTGTGTGTGTGTGTGTGTGTGTGACGCTCGGGCACACATTTACGAGTAAACATGGAAACACACGCGCGCACCTGTATCCCAACTATTGCTCCCTTGCATTAGTCTACAGACATTTCCATGTCGACTTCCTTGTTGCGATCTCAGACCACAAGTAATGTATACTATACGCACTCTTTATGACATAATGCCTTCATAAGCACACTTCACCTGGTGATTTTATTCTTCAGTGACAAACAGCACAGGGAGATGTATATCCGGTGTAAGTTGATAGAGCAGTTCCTCATCAGAAATATCTCAGGGGTGATTTTTTTTTCTCTCTCTTTCTCTCTCAATTCTTCACATGGGAGTTTTCTAAAGTAGAAGTTACTGCAGGAGCGGTGGTGTACCAGGGAGGAAAGGTATTTGTGGATGCTCTAATTAACATACATTTTGACCTGTCATCAGACCAGATTAAAAACTGTCCTTCAGGTGAGGAGCAACAATTACATTTGTCGGGGAAACAGGTGGCTGCAGCAGAATTAGTGAGTGACAGAGATGAGAGTACTGCGAGGCTGAAGAGGCCAAACCTTCTTGTTACATAATTTGGTGCCGTGCTAGATATGTGACTTGTTTTATTATCCTGACAGGTGAATGTTTGTCTGAGAGTCAGTATCATCGTTACAGATGAGGAGATGGATGAACGTTGATACTCTTGAGTTTGTCGTTTCTTTCCTTTTGTTTTTTGTTTTCCCTCTGCTTCTACTGTCCTGTTTCTCCTTCTCCTTTTATTTCCCATCTTCCTGTATACTTTAATCTCTTTGCCTGTTTGTGTCTGTCTCGCTACTCTCTTATCATCTCCTTTTACTCTCATCTAACCTTGCCAATGCATACACCCGTCTGTCTGTCTGTCTGTCTGTCTGTCTGTCTGTATATCTGTCCCTCTGTCTGTCTGTCTGTCTGTCTCTCTCTCTCTCTCTCTCTCTCTCTCTCTCTCTCTCTCTCTCTCTCTCTCTCTCTCTCTCTCGTGGCTGGCACCAGCAATCAGCACTAATCGTACTGTACAACCCTGCTGGCCATTGGATCAAAATGACTTTATGTTGCTCAGCGAACTTTTTTCCTGCGCGTTATAGAATATTTACAAAGGCGGATCATCGACGTGTGTGTAATCTCAGAGTCGGGCATGCTTCAGGGCACCCTTCAGGTGCCATGTTTCACAGCTGTACAGTAGGGCTGTCAGTACACCTCCGTCGAAAATCTCAGCCGTGTCTTCTGTGTAAACATTTTGTGTTAGACTATATTCTGTTAAGTCGTTTAAATCGCTGCTGGGATTTCTTCCTGTTGTACAGTACATCGCATTAAAGGTTTTTCCATGGTTGTTGATGGAGCTTCCTTCTCTCTCTCTGTCTCTCTCTCTCTCTCTCTCTCTCTCTCTCTCTCTCTTCTCTCTCTCTCTCTCTCTCTCTCTCTCTCTCTCTCTCTCTCTCACACAACACACACACACACACACACACACACACACACACACACACACACACACACACACGTACATACATAAAGAGAATGGAACAATGATCAGAATATTAAAGCGAGGCGGGGGGGGGGGGGGGGGGGGGGGGGTGGGGGGGGAAAGCTGTGAGAGAGAGAGAGAGAGAGAGAGAGAGAGAGAACACAGAGAGGAGAGAAGGGGGGTGGGGGTGGAATAGGGAGTGGAAAATGGGAGCTAGGGAAAGTTTGAAAGGATGGGGAGATGGAATGTAGGACTGGGAGAGGGGAGAGAGAGAAGGGGCTGCTGAAGTGGGGTAGGATAGGGGGTGGGGGACGTTAGAGAAGAAGACAGATCACACACACACACACACACACACACACACACACACACACACACACACACACACACACACACTCACACGCACGCACACACGCACACATACGTACACACACACGCACGCACACCACGCCACACATACGTACACACACACTCACGCACGCACGCACACACACACACACACACACACACACACACACACACACACACACACACACACACACACACACACACACACACACACACACGCACACACGCGCGCGCGCCGCGGGGGCGCGACCGCGAAAAAACACATCTACATCTTTGTCGTGTTGGGATTTAGGTCTTCTTTGTGTGACTCTCTCTCTCTCTCTCTCTCTCTCTCTCTCTCTCTCTCTCTCTCTCTCTCTCTCTCTCTCTCTTTGTCGCGCGCGTTCTTCAATAATGGTAAGGCAATGTGCTGCTAACTCTCTCACACTCTCTACATCTACATCTTTGTCGTGTTGTGATTTAGGTCTTCTCTTTGTGTGACTCTCTCTCTCTCTCTCTCTCTCTCTCTCTCTCTCTCTCTCTCTCTCTCTCTCTCTCTCTCTCTCTCTCTCTCTCTCTCTGCGCGTTCTTCAATAATGGTAAGGCATTGTGCTGCTAACTCTTCAACATATCTTGAAGCAGTAGAATACAAAAGATACAACATCAATAACGTAGCAACAACAACAGCAACAAGAACAACAACAACAACGACGACGACGACGACGACAACAGCAACAACGACAACACAACAACAGTAGTAGCAACATGAACGCTTAGTGTGAGAAATGATGTGCAAAGAGAAGTTTTTCTCCCTCCGGGCCATTCAAGATTGGTTTGTTCTTGTTTTTTTTTCCAGGCTGCAGGGGTTAAATATGGCCTTTCACTGAAGATACAAAGGGGGGTATTATTTTTTTGCATACAGGTTTTTCTATCTTTTTCATACTTTTGGTTTTTTTTTTCAGACTGCAAGGATTTCATTAGAGCAGAAGACACGAAGGAGGGTATTACTTTCTGCATACAGGTTTTTCTGTCTTTTCCCATTTTTTTGGTATTGTGTGAAGGTCGAAAAGGAGAACAGACAACGTGGATGACATTGCTAACAGAAACAAAGAGAAAAGAGAGTATCTGACGAAAGAAGAGTGTGAGAAAAAAAGGGGTATGTGGGTAAACAGAAGAAGAAAAAGAAAAAGAAAAAGAAAGAAAGAAAGAAAGAAAGGAAGGAAGGAAGGAAGAAAAAGAAGAAGAAGAAGAAGAAAGAGAGGAGGAAAAGGAGGAGGAGGGGGGGGGAAGAGAGGAGGAGCAAAGGAGAGGAGGAAGAAGAAAAATGAGAAAAATAAAAGGAAGAAGAAGGAACAGAAGAACAGGAAAAAACATGAAGAAGTAAAAGGAGTAAAAGAAAAGAAAAAAAGAAAAGAAAAAGAAAGAGAGGAGGAGATTTCTAGGCAAGAGCAATTTGAAGAGGAAGAAGAAGGAGAAGAAAAGCCAGGAGAAGAAAAGTCAGGAGAAGAGGAAAAAAGAAGAAAAAAAAGGGAGAAGGGAAGAATGAAAAAAGTTACCGCAAAAGAACAGGAAGAAGAGGGAGAAGAAATTCAATGGAGGAACAGAGAAGAAGGAAGTAAAAAGAAAAGTAGGAAGAGGAGGTCGGGAGGAGGAGAACAGAAAAGCTGACCATAAAAAAAAGAAGAAGACGAAGACGAGGACGACGAGGAGAAAAAAAAAAATAACGAGAGTGAGAACAATAACATCCGCAACACACGGCGACAACGAAAAACAGCGACAACAACTGTGTCAAAATAATGATACTAGGAACGAGATAAACAACCACAACTATAGCAACAGCAACTCCAATGACGAAAACAGCAGTGAAGATAACAACGATGGTAACCATGATGGTAATAGCAAAAAAACAAACAAACAACAACAACAACAACAACACAACAAAAAAAGATAACGACAGTGGATATAATGGTAACGGCAAAAACAACACAACGATGACAATAACGGTGACAGTAGCAACGATGACAATAGGAGCAGCAATGACCAGAGTGACAATGACATATAAAAGAAGATAAAGAAGAAGGTGGGATGTGCGTTAATAATGCTTAGTAAGATTACGAGAGAGAGAGAGAGAGAGAGAGAGAGAGAGAGAGAGAGAGAGAGAGAGAGAGAGAGAGAACCGATGAAATTTCAAAAGGATATAGCAGAAGGAAATTGATTATTATACATAGCAATGTAAAAGAGTTTAGTAAAATGACCAGAGTTTAGAAAAAAAAAAATACCGACCGAAAGAGAGAGAGAGAGAGAGAGAGGAGAGGGGGGGGGGGGGGGGGGGGGGGGGGGGGGGGGGGGGGGCATATTTCACAAGGAATCCGGGAGTCAAAACACAAGGAGGGCGATCTTTTCTCGCATTACACCAGCGCAAGTGTTTTAAAAATAGTCATCTTAAAAAGCAGGAGGTCGGGGGCACCCCGGATCATTTCGTAAGTGTTTACCACGGGTGGGCAGCTCTTCCTTTCGGCAGCGTTCCATGGACGAATGAGATTTTTCACCCTGCTATCTTCGGACTCCGAGTTGTACGCTGCCTCAAGTGTGTAGCGAAGCCCACAAGAACTGTTCTTGCCAGAGTTGCAAAACGTTGAAATTTTGTGGGTGTGTGTGGGGTGTGTGACTGGTGTTGGGGAAATGTCAAAATATTGACAGAATGTCAACAACAACAAAATGCTGTTTCCAGACTGGCACATCTGTTTCAGAGTGCTGAAATGACGGCGGATTTTCACGATGTTATTCTGTAGTGTAGAATTGTATGACCTCATCTTTAAACGACAGATTTCTCAGAGTGAAATTGCTTCGTCACCCTTCTCCCCCCTCGCTTCCTTCCTCCTCCGTGGAAAATGAGTCACCGCGGCCATGATACAGTGCCACTAGTATTTCTGTTCCATGTTTGACTGCCTACGAATGTCTTGTTTTTGTCCGTATCAAAGTCGATTGTTTTTCAGATTGTTTCCAAGGACATCTTCGGTGTCGCCGCAAGTCCCTTTATGTGCCTTTACTGCATGTTAGACACGGGCGACTCGCGCGGCTATTACGGTGTCCTTCAAACGACTAGAATTCACACTATCACTTCCCTTAACGTGCCTGAAGAGCTTGTTCGACACGGGAACTTATTTTCCATCGCGTCCTTCAAACGAGCAGCATTCAGACAATCATTTCTTTTACATGCATTAACTGCATTTACGCTTAGGAACTCGGCCATTACTGTGTTCTTTAAAATCCTAGCATTCAGTCTATCATTTTAAGATTTAGTAGAAGGCGGGGACAGAAAAAGAAAAAAACTCTCTCGCACAAAACCTTCAATCCACAAACTCAGCAATCTGTCACTGTCACTTTACAGGGTAAAAGCTGTCTTATCGGAGATACCACCTTTCCTCTTATGATGGAGAACATAACAACTGATATTTTGATGTGTGGAGACCGAGATATCTGAAACTGGGAATCTAAGAAACTTTAAACAGAAGAAAGTGGGATAATTCCCCGAATGCGATGCGCTTACAAGACGTACAAGTTTTGAGTACATGTGAAAGAACTGAGACTGAGACAGAAAAAAAGAAGAAGAAAAAAAAAAAACAGCATACCGAATTCAGTAAAGCAGAAGTGTAATCTATTTTCGATTCACAAGATATTTCCATCCATAGATATAAAATGTCACCGTGACAAAGAAACGGAAATGTTAGCGGAAAGAAAACTAGAGCAGACTTTCTTGCGACATGTGTTGATCGGAAAGAGGTGTTTTATCGTGATTGGGACACCCACAGGTTCACAACGGTCATCGGTACAAACATGTCGCAGAACAACAACAGCTATCTTCAGTTTGCTGCTCGGGTACGTCGTTTTCTTGTCTTTTCTTTTGATCATCTTCATCGTGTTATTGTTGTTGTTGTTGTTGTTGTTGCTGTTGTTGTTGCTGTTGTTGTTGTTGTTATTGTTGTTATTGCTGTTGTTGTTGTTGTTGTTCTCTCTTCTTCTTCTTCTTCTTCTTCTTCTTCTCTCTCTCTCTCTCTCTCTCTCTCTCTCTCTCTCTCTCTCTGCATTTGTGGTGTTTCCAAAATGGAAGCTGCCGAGTGGTATCTGATCTTTTCATGGAAATAGACACAAACGTGAATGTCATCTGAATGCACTAACTGTTTAACACTACTGGAATGTGGCGACATACTCCAAAGCTTATTTCTGTTTTGATTTATACGGAAGCCGGTGACTTCACTGCAGAGGTCATTGACGCTTGTATTATCAAGTAATCTTTTGACATAACTGCCATGTAAAACTTGTATTCGGGACAAACTCTTCCTTTTTTTAAAAACACGTTTACCCCCCTCAGTTTCGTATTTTTTAAACCAAAAAAACAACACGTAGAAACTTTCATTAAAAACGATTCGTTCATTCGTTCGATCATTTATTATCTTATCCACTAATTCGTTAAATGAAATTATAAAGAGATGTTCAAACGTCCAATAAGTCAGTACTTTTATAATTTAAAATTTAGAAAGAGAGGGGGGTTAGTTACCGCCAAGGACATTGACAAACAAAGCACAGGACAAGACACAATGCATTTCGACCTCTTGGGTCTTCTTCAGGCAAAAACAAAACAAAAAACAAAAACAAAAACAAAACAAAAAAACAGAACACATTTAAAACATTTAGGTCAGTACAAACAAAGAACGAAGAGTGACTTATCTGTCCATTTGTTTAGAAAGATCTTTTCTGAACACATGGACAGACAAGTCACTCTTCGTTCTTCCTTTGAAAGAATGAAAGAAGGAAAGCAAATAAGAAAGAAAAACACTATGCTAGCACTACTTGCAAGAAGAAGAAGAAGAAGAAGAAGAAGAATGGCAAACGAATGACAACGACTTCAGCGATGACGACGACAACACACTTGGAAAGGGGTGAGGGGTGGAAGTGGGGGAGTGGGAAGGGGGGGGGGGGGGGGGGGGGGGGCATGGGATGGGGTGGGGTAAAAGATACAAGCGTCAAACAGGAAAAGGTCTACGAAGAATGGAAAGCAAAAAATAACCCGGGCATCGAAATATGAGGGGCGCTTTCACTCCCTTACACCGATGTACGGACAATCCAGGGAATATATATAACTCAAGGTAGCGGGTTTTTTCTTTCTCTTTCTGGCGTGCACCAAGGTGGGCTATATTTCACAAGTACGCTGTGGCTGTGACGTAATCAACATGGACCAACGATGGCTTTTACTTCGAAGCGGGGACTGAAATTCAGTGAGAATGGGAGAATCGACAGCAAGATAATACGAAGCT
>JADBJO010003044.1:210853-220853 GCA_016801955.1 Conus betulinus | reverse complement strand
CCCAACGTCGGAAGTATCTAGAACAGAACCACAGTGGAAATATGCAGATAGGAATCATATTTGCTTTCAGGTCCTTGGCATAGGATGAGAGTAACCGAGGATTATCGTGTTGGTTACGATTTTCGTGAGAGTAAAAGAATCAAAACTCACGAGATATTTCCTTCTTCCAGTGATTGATGTAGTAAACAAAACACTAAAGTCCAAAGTTTGCATTATATATGTATCATGTTACATCAGTCATTGGAAGAAAAAAGATCTCGTGAGTTTTTGGTAAATCATTTTATGACAATTTAAAACCTGAAGCGCAAGGACGTCAAAGCTGTGATCTCGCAAAAACTGAATAAGGTGGTCAGTGTCACACTTACTTCTGTGATTCCATTGTAAAAAAAAACAAAAAAACAAACAAAAAAAAAATAATATGTTCTATGACGTGACCGTCTATTTGGTCTTTGATAGGCTTGCCTGCAGTACAAGAGAAGGACGAAAAACAACACAAGGAAACAGGCAGATTTTTGAAAGAGAGAACAAAGAAAGAACTTTCAGATTGCGTAAGTTCATAGCACATTGATGTGACAGTTTGAAATGTCTTTTGATTTCCAAAATTGAAGACGTGAGCAGATCCGTCACTTTTTTTTTTACATCATACTGACGAAGTTAACAGTTTCCCATGAATACTAGGATACTTCTAGGACCAAATTTAGAAGGAGCTGGGCAGGCGATGTGATGAAACTTTAGATGATTCTGTCAGCTAGCGTTTTTTCCTTAAGCGTCTTTACCGGAGCCGACAGTTCTGACCTAGCAGTTTGCTCACAAAGGGTTTTTTTTTTTTTTTTCTGATGGTGGAGCTGCACTTTGTTCTTCTGGTCAATTACCTGTTCTGTCTACAAAATGGCATGGGGTCAGTGACGATGATGAAAGAATCCTATCCCTGACGGCGAAGACGAGAAGACGGGAGTAGCGTGTAGCAGATTGGAGGACAGGCCGTGTGCACAGTGCTATTCTTACAACAATCCTTTCAAGGACAGTGCTCTTTTGCTTCTTTAAACAGTGACAAATAACTCAGGAGGAAAAATCAGCCGGCTATTTCACAGCGACGACTAAGAGTCGACAGGACAAGCTGAGAAGCAGAACAGGGAGAGGACTAAGAAAAAAAAAAAAAACTGATGACGAAGCAGGAAGAGCTGCAACAGACCGTGTTGAATCTCCAAGGTGAAATCGACCGTTCGGAGAGCTTTTCCAAGCGCAATAATGTGAAGTTCATGGCGTTCCTGACCCTGTGAACAGGGACGGTGAAGCATGGGCTGCTGTAGTACGTATGTACCCCTGCACGTTCTTGCTTTACCCAGGGTGGTCTGATGACACCATAGCACGTGCGCATCGACTTGGAAAACCCCCGTGCTCCCCGCTGCCCCTCCCCTCCCCCTCCCTCCCCCCCCCCCCCCCCCCCCCCCCCCCCCCCCCCCCTTCCCTTACCCCCCACCCCGCCCTGTGCTCGTCCCAATCCCATAATTGCCAAGTTTTCAGCGTTGGGTCATGCTATATCAAACCGCCGAGCCCGTTCCTAGACGAAGCACGACGACCAGGCAGTGGGATAGGGCTTGACACGTGCACAGTCGGCACAATTGAGGAAACGACAGAGGGAGGGAGGATCGGATATATAGTTTGTGAGAGGGAAATTACTCGTGAAACTACAACGCGACGCTTCGAGTGTTCAGCATGGCACAGCAAGTAACAAGGAGAACAAGCAACGCGTCTCCAGAAGAATCCGCGATTCCTTCACCGTCCTGAGGTCCCCCGTCTGAGTGTGAACGGGAGGAGATTCCTGCTGACGTCATAGCAAGCGCCTCCGTCCGTTCCACGTGAGGCTCATGATAGTGGTGCACCGCCTGAGAGTAACTAACCGAGGTGGCGGCCAGGCGAGTGAGCGACAGTCAGGTTCGCGTGACGTGTGGTGCATGAACACTTCCTGTGTTTCCCGTGCTTCGGGGGATCTCGAGGGGATAAAAAGGAAAAAAGAAAAAGAAAAGAAAAAGAAGAAGAAGAAAAAAAGCGGTTAGGCCCAGGCCAGGGTCTACAATTATTCACACACAGCAGTCGAAACATTCACACCTCTATACTTTTCACACACAACAATGGAAACACTCGCACCCCTATACCTTTCACACACAGCAATAGAAATACTCGCACCTATATACCTTTCACACATATCAATAGAAACGCTCGTACCCCTGTACCATATTAATAGAAACACTCGTACCCCTGTACCTACACACTCATATCCCTGTGTTTTTTTTCTTGTTAAGATTTGTTGACAAGGTCATCCCTAGGTCCGAAATAAGCATGAGTCTCTCCTGTATTTATTTCTTGGATGTGTTGTATGAAGGACTCCTTTCCAAGGTGACAGAACTATACTTTTTGTCAGTTTCTTTAAGGTCTTTTGATGTTATCTGCCTTGCTGAAACTTTTACCTTTTCCCGAATATGACTTAAATACAAATTTCAGAGACTTTATGGTTAGTTGTTCACAGTGCAGGCGTGACATTGTCTAAGACAGGTGGCAGACCGGGAGGAACTGTGTGTTGGAGGTGAGACCCTTTCTGTAGTAGTGCCCATCCCAACAATGTAGGATCCAGGGTGCTTTACAAGTTTTAACAAATCAATATCTAAAATATACGCAGGACACAGGACACACACACACACACACACACACACACACACACACACACACACACACACACACACACACACTTTGAGCCTCGCTCTGCTCACAATGTTGATACAGGACTTGACAACATAGTCTGTGTTAACTTGGGTGGAGCTCTTTTGGGATTTGAACAGAGGCGTTTTGTTCATAGACACGTATAACTATGCAGTGAACAGCGTTTAGTGCAGTCATAAAAACTTCGACAATTGTCTTGAAATGTTGCAGCAGCAATTTCTCTCTTAGAAAATATGAACGAGCGGAAGATGTGTATTATGACATAGCCGGTGGCCTTGAACACAATAACAAGGAGGTTGGAGCACGAGTACTCTTTGTGCCATTTATGGTGTCAAACATATTACAGTAGAAGATTTCTCAACAATTCCAGGGAATTTTGCTTTTTTTTTTTCCTTTCGTTATTGATGAATTATTATATATATATATATATATATATATATATATATATATATATATATATTATATATATATAGATATAGAGAGAGAGAGAGAGAGAGAGAGAGAGAGAGAGTTAGATAGATAGATATATTCAATTTACTACCCTTTCTTAATTTTTTCCGTCTAACTCGTACTCCTGTACAGAGAGAGGCCGGTCGCCTTACTTGGTTCCATAGTCTCTCTCTCTCTCTCTCTCTCTCTCTCTCTCTCTCTCTCTCTCTCTCTTTCCCCGCCCCCAACCCCACCCCCTTTGTTTGATTTCACGCCATTTGCCCTCGCTGGATTCCCACCACATTTCTTTCGTTGCCTTTACCTTCTCACCCCCTGCCCCATCCCATTCGTCACACGCTTCCCCCTGCCCCCCTGACTTCCTTTGGAATGGGGTATAACCATTCTTTCGCTCTTTTCTTCATCGTCATCATCATCATCATCATCATCATCATCATCATCATCTTCTTCATCATCTCATCTTCTTCTTCTCTTCTTCATTATCATCATCATCATCATCATCATCATCTTCTTCTTCTTCTTCTTCTTCTTTCTTCATACATTATATTGTTTTATCAGCATACATTGTATTGTTTATCAGAGTGTTACATGCGTTTATCACTCTGTGATGATGTTGGACAACTCTCCCTTACGCTGCTGTTTTCATTCTTGCCAGTCTGTGTGCGAGTCGGTCGGTCTTCTCTTCGTCGACTTCTTCCCCTTGACCAGTTGTTAAGTTTATCTCCCCTGGTGGCACCGGTTCCAAAAATAGACGCCGTGACGTCTCCAGAAACTGTGCAGACGTCATCGCATGCACGCGTAAGTTCATCTCCTGTAGACGCCCTTGACTGGAGTCTGTCAGTAGCGAGCCCACATGTCTTCAGATTGGAACAAGAAATGGAGACATAGATTATGTCGTCGCTGAGCAGGGAAAGACGATGGGTGAAGGAAATGTCTCTTCGGTCATGATCCAAACGTATTATCAAAGATGTGAAAGAAAGAAGTAAAGAAATAAATAGGAAAACAACAACAACAAAGTACGGCAGGTAAATTAAATAAATACATAAATAAATCATGAATGATAGATAAATAAATAAATAAAAATGAAAAAAAAAATTGATAAATGAGTAAATAAATGGATAACACACATTAAATTGAAAAATTAGCAAGTGAATGTATCTATTGTATACATTACCCCCCCCCCCCCCCCCCCCCCCCCAAAAAAAAAAAAAAAAAAAAAAATCAATAAAATCTGAAATGGTACACACAAAGTGACCAAACGAACAGAATGTTTAATTCGGGAGTGTAAAAGCACGAATACTAGTTTTATCAGTAGTAGTAGCAGTAGTAGTAGTAGTTATAGTAGTAGTGTTAGTAGTAATGGTGATGGTGATGCTGGTACTGATAATGGTGGTGGATGTCTTCTGGTTAACAGTACTAACACCCAGCACCAGTTGTTACAAAACCGAGACTACTTTTGAAACAAATCAAATGGGGATATTCCATACGCGCACAGGGCTCAAAAAGTCGTTTAGATTTCTGGCGCACTTTAAAAAAAAAACCGCGTACACAGCACTTTTAAAGAGTCTGTGCGTAACTCGAAAACACGTACACACACAAGAACACATAAGCTCTTTTCCTCCCATCACTCCTGCTCGGTACTCCCCTCGCCACGCCCTTCCTCCCCCTTCGTCATACTTGAGAGCACCACTGTCGTTCCGCTAAATGTGAGCGTATGAGTTAAGTTCTCACAGCCCTTCCGACCAATCAGCGAACGTTACTATTTTGGGTGTACGGTTTAAAAAAAAAAAAACAAAAACTGAACCTCCTGACAAGAGGTTCCCACTTTGATCTGCGACCCTTCGAAACAGCATTTATCTTGTCCGTTTTGCAAGACGAAGTAGATTTAAAAACGGGAAGAAACCGAATTACAAACGAAATTGGTTTGCAGACGAGGTAGATTTTAAACAGAGAGAAACCGAATTACAAGCCAGATTGTTCTGCAGACGACGTAGATTTTAAACAGGAAGAAACCGAATTACAAACCACTGTGTTTCATCTTTGCTTTGATTTTCAGCTGTCTTGTGTCATCTTTGTCTTGATTTTCAGCTGTCTTTGTTTTGTTTTTTTTTTTTTTTTTCAGTTCCAAGTCTTTTAACTATGAATATAGAATTGTGTACATGTTGAGCTGCGTGAATTGTCGAATTTTGTAAACGTTGTAGTGATTGGTAGAAACAGATGACAGCGTTAACAAGGCGGATAGTGAATCGTGGGTCGGTTCAATCTAGTACAATACTGTGAGCGCTAAAGCGAACACAGCATCACACGCGTGCATGACGCTTGTGACCTAGAACCGTAAATGTTGGTGTTTTGTTTTTTTTTTTAATTCAAAGGAAATCACCCGACTGGGTTTTCCGTTTTTGGTTGGTTTGTTGCTTTTTGATATATATATATATATATATATATATATATATATATATATATATATATATATATATATATATGCTTCTTAGGTCGCACCTTTGGTTGGTTTTTTTTGAAAACTCAACCAGCATACTATGGTATTACACTCCAGCCTTTTTCTGGGATAGCATTCTGCTTAAAACCGAAAAGGCAGAGGAGTCAAGTTAGCACTTTCCGTGGTCACTGAGGAGAAACAATCAGGTTTTGAAATACCGTTATCTGACCAGGAGTTATATGTTAGTGAGTTTCCTCCCCATTGGAGACTATAACCTTGCTGATGGCTCATTTTGAGAAGCATTTATTATTCCCCATTCACCCACTTTAAGCACATACTGTTAGTTAGGCAGAAGTATCTACCACTGCAGATATGAATGCCTGTCTCTGCCTATTTCTTCAATCTAAGACCTAAGAGCGAGCTTTGTTTATAATTGAAAAAAAATATATGTGTGTGTGTGTGTGTGTGTGTGTGCCAGTTATTATGCAGAATTAAGCACTTTTGGAACTTCCATGCCAAAAATTGCTCCTGAATGCATAATACTCTCTGATATGTCAGTTACTGTTCAACACTATTTGACTTGGCGAACGCAGATTCAATGAAACCATACATCAGCATCTATGCAAGTGCCATTAAAGCAGTTCTTCCGAAATCCTCGGAATCGGATTATATTCAAGTTAGAGCTCTAACATTAAAGAATATGTTTGCTATCAGTGAAGGGATGTTCCTGCAAGAAACAAAATATCTGGGTTAGCTTCACAGTTTGTTCCATCCAAATTTTACAGAAGTTTCAGAAATTTTACAAAACTCTTAAGTTCCCATACCTCAACAGCGTTTTAGGATCTTTAAGCAAGGTTTGAAATTATCCGGTATTTGAAAACAGACAGGGATCCTTTTCATCGGGTTACACTGGCATTAGCGTTTTCATCAGGTATAAAGTCATACACAATAGCACATCAGAGAGGAATCCTTCGAGTGTGTTGCATCGGCTTGGGCGCAATGCCTATCCGACAGTGGCGTCGGGGAGAATCGGACAGGCCACACCCCACAATTAGATTTTTACACTGAAACACTATAAACCATGTAGGCGTTTTGAGGCCTACCATAAAATTGAGACTGTATTTTTATATGAAACTGATAGTTGTTCAAAATAACAACTCCCCACCGATCATTTCCTTTTTTTTTTTTTTTTTTTTTTTGGGGGGGGGGGGGGGGGGGGGGGGGGGGGGGGGGAGGGGAGTCTTCACCAATAAAATTACAATCTTCAAATACCTGATATTCCCAGTAGTTGACACACATTTCAGGCCTTTGCACCCACCCGTGACCCTGTCTTTGCGCCAGATTCAAGCACACCAAATAATCCCATTCCTTTCATTGCGATCTGTCTGCTTGGAACCAGCTGACTTGTACCTTGATGGCTGAGTGAAAGAAAATGAGGAGAATCGACCTTCAGACGCAATAGAAAAAAAAAATTCTCAAAACAATCTAATTGCGCCAGTCTATGGCCGTACGAAAGAAAATGAGCGAATCAACTTTCAGACACAATAAAAAGTTCACGAAACAATCTGATTGAGCCAGTCTATAAACTCTCGTCTCCTTAAGGATGGCCTTGGGGCATTAATTTTTGGTGCGCAGCCTCAGATCATCTGGTTGAGAGGAAGGGGCAGCAGCGGCAAGGGCAGAGGGGTAGAGAGCGGAGTCCGGAATAGACGGTTTGGGAAGGCTGAACGAGCGGGGGGGGGGGGGGGGGGGGGGGGGGGGGGGGGGGGGGGGGGGGGGGGGGGGGGGGGGGCTAGGCTGTCACAGCCATGTCAAACTTTTCATCGGGTGGTGATTTGCAACTGGAGAGCTTAATCCGTGGTCTTGCCTCACTGGCTGTATGGCTGTTTTCTTTTCTGCTCCGCCCCTCCCCCCCTCCACCCTCTTTTCTTTTGACGTCTTGTTACGTTAGAGAGAGGAGAGAGAGAGAGAGAGAGAGAGAGCGCGCTCTGTTCATTACAGTCCTCTTTCTTTCGTATCTCTTCCCCCTTATTCATTTACATCACTTCCTGGTTCATTTCTTTTCTTTTTTCTTTTTTTTTTTTTTCCTTCTTTTGACTTTTTGTTTACAAGTTTTCTTCTTCTCTCCTATCCTAAGCGCTTCTTTCACATCTGCCCAGCATATAACCCGTGCTATTTCATTGTATCCCTCCATTCACCTGCACCTCCTCCCTGCCCATCAATCACTCTGTCTGTCTGTCTGTTCTGTCTGTCTGTCAGTCTGCTTGTCTCTCTCTGTCTGTCTGTCTCTGTCTGTTTGTCAGTCTGTCCTCTGTCTGTCTGTCTGTCTGTCGTCTGTCTGTCTGTCTCTGTCTGTCTCTCTCTCTCTCTCTCTCTCTCCTCTCTCTCTCTCTCTCTTTCTCTCTCTCTCTCCACTCATGTTTTGGCTGCCAGCGCACCGATAATCCCCATTCTTCGTTCTGTGTCAGACTGACATGTTTATTGTGAAATTGCCAATACCTATTCTCCCTCCTTCTCCTGACAACCCTTCCTCCACACCTTCCCCCCCCCCCCTCCCCCCCCCTCCCCCCCCCCCCCCTTCTCTTTTTTCTCCCGTTTTTGGTCTTATCCTTTGCTTGAATTAGAAACTGACCTCCCGCGCCCCCCCTTCCTTCCGTTCTGTCCTAATCTGACAGACTGAACTCTTCATCTGCAGTTTTCTCTTTCAAAGGTTTTCGGTGAGTCAAGACTTTGCTTATTTTAAATGACTCCAGAGTGGGGAGGGGGGTGTGGGGGGTTCGTGAAGGAAAAGAACAGAAACAGGGACAAACAACTTCACTGACACTCACACAATAGACTAAGCGAGCCGTAGTTTATCAGACATTATCTTAACTAAAACATAAACAAGATTGCTTGCTCATGTGAAAAGAGGACTATTAGAAGCACTTAATGTGGGCGTGCCTCTCTATGGAATGGAGGGTAATTGAGAGAGAGAGAGAGAGAGAGAGAGAGAGAGAGAGAGAGAGGGGGGTGCGGGGCGGAGAGCGAGAGATAGACAGACTGACAGACAGAACCGTCTCTGAGAGAGAATAGAGAGAGAGGGAGAGAGAGAGAGAGAGATAGAGAGAGAGAGATGGCAACAAACACACACACACACTGCACTGCGCGCGCGAGCGCACAAACACACACACACACACACACACACACACACACACACACACACACCAACACCACACACACACACACACACACACACACACATTGCGCGCATGTATGCACGCGCGCACTAACACACACTCAGACACACACACACACACACACACCACACCACCACACACACACACATGCACGCATGTGCACACGCACGCACTCACGCACGCACGCACCACACACACACACACACAACCACACACACACACACACACACACACACACAAAGGATAAGAATAAGGATAATGCCAGAAATATGATGAAGAAAACTTAATAACGCTTTTTTCACCAAAAATTCTTTTTCTCCAAAAAGCTTTTTCTTCCAAACCTTGGGCTTCTCAGGGGAAATCAGCAAAACAAAAACGAAAATGTTGATCTAAATACAACCAGTTTCTCTTGTTCATATCACCCAGAGCAGACGCTCACTCCCTCGGGTCACCCCCTCTCCCTCCCTCACCTGCTCCTCCTCCCGTTCGTCCCTCCCTCCTCTCACCCTCGCCTCTCTTCTCCCATCTTCCTCGTCCTTCCACCCACAATCTCCCTCCCCCCTCCTCACACTCTCCTCGTCTCACACACACACAAAATGCTCATACACACCACACACAAACTCCCCCGCACAAGGAAAGAACATAAACACACCACCTCACACACGCTTCACCCCACGCTACGCATAGACTACACTCACCCGTCCCCTCATACATTATCTACTCGCTTCACCCACACACGAACTCTCTCACTGCTAACCATGAAGAAACTTAATACCGCCTCTCTTTCCCCACCTACTCAAAAGAAGCTTTTTCGCACCCCCTCCGCACGCTCACCGCCCTTCTCCGCACACACACACACAAGCCACCCGTCTTCTCCACCCCACAGAGAGAGAGGCCACACCAGATGGAAGAGAGAAAGAGAGGATCAGATGCCACAAACACATGCCATCGTCCTCACCTATGCGCGCAGTCCCCGCTCACGGCCCTCCACTATGCCCTCAACCACACAACACACACAGCAGAGAGACACACACACACACACAATACAACATAGCTCGAGAGTATCTCTCGAGTATAGGAACCAGACTCATCCCCAGATCCCTCCTCTCTCGAGAAGACTCTCTGCTCTCCCTCTCATCCGCTCTCGACTCTCCCTCACATTGCACACTCAACACAGCTCCCAACCTCGTCACACCTCCTGGGTTTTGGAGAGAGACACAGG
>JADBJO010003044.1:193353-205853 GCA_016801955.1 Conus betulinus | reverse complement strand
CTCATGATTTATTACAACATTTATTTTATTACAACATTGTTTATCATTCTAAAAGAGGGGATGGGGAAAAAGAATCTTTTATCCAGGTCTGACAACCTTAAGTTAAAAAGTAACATTGCATTCACTGTGATTAATCATACTGGACTCTTCATACAGAGGTGAATTCTTTTCTGGTGTTCAAGCCAGTAAAAAACAGTTCCTAGATTACACATCCAGAATATCTCCCTCTCTAAAAGTTTATTATCGTCAACGACTTTATCAATTGCTATTATCTGTAAAAATTATAAATTTACAAATTCTGGATGAGGTGTTGAACAAACATGTTTAGCAACTGTACATTTGTTTGTTTTCTACGATTTAATGTCGGATTTGTGATTTGCCCATCTTAATTTCAGTTTTTTTTGTTTGATGCTACGTACCAATGATTGGGATGTGTTTTGCATCTTATAATATAGAAAAACATTCTTTGTTCTACTGTTTAAGTTATGTTTTATGTGCCATTTCCTTTTGTCCCAGGGTAAAAATGAGAGTCTTAAGATTTTCTCCATGATTACATGTGTCACATCTGGAGGAATCGCACAGGAAATATCCAGATTCCAGTTTCGGGCCGTGTTCTCTCTCTCTCTCTCTCTCTCTCTCTCTCTCTCTCTCTGTCTCTCTCTCTCTCTCTCTCTCTCTCTCTCTCTCTATATATATATATATATATATATATATATATATATATATATATATATATATATATAGAGAGAGAGAGAGAGAGAGAGAGAGAGAGAGAGAGAGAGAGAATGTATTGATCTTCATGAAATCTAGAACAATGCAGCAGTGTTCGTAAAAAAAAAAAAAAAAAAAGAAACAATACTGTAATCTTTATGGAAAATGGAACAATACAGTAATCTTTATGGAAAATGGAACAATATAGTAATCTATAAGGCAAATGGAACAAAGCAGCAATGTGTATGGAAAATAGAAAAATACAGTAACCTTTAGGAAAATGGAACAATACAGCAATTTTTATGGAAAATGGAGCAATACAATGTAACGATGCAGCAATCTCCACAAAATTGTAACGATGCTTCAATCTCCCACAAAACTGTAACAAAGCAGCTAATTCCACAAAAAAAAACCTGTAACAACGCAGCAATCTCTACGAAAAAAAAAAAAACCCTCTAACAATACAGTAAACTTTGTGAAAAATGTAACAATGCGACAGTCTCCACAATTTAATCTAACAATACAGTAATCTTTATGAAAAATGTGACGATGCGGCAATCTCCACTAAAAAAAAAAAAAAAAAAAAAAAAAACACTGACAATACAGTAATCCTTACCACAAAAAAAAATGTGACGTGCAAGCTCTACAAAAAAAAGTCTAACAATACAGTAATCCTTATCTTAAAAATGTGACAATGCTGCAAGCTCCACAAAAAAAACTCTAACTCTACAGCAATCTTTATGAAAAAATGTAACAATGCAGTAGTTAAAAAAAAATTCAGCAAATTCCTCACACGCCCATAACAGCCTACAACAACAGTTTGTAACAACAGTATATGAGAGAGGACGCAATTGTCTTTGGCTCAGGACAGGCCTTCAGTTCACACGGTTTGCATAATTGACATGAGTACTTTAATGTTGCCTCAACAGTTACTTCAGACCAGAGCATGGGGAGTTGTTTTTCCCCATTCTTGCTGCCCGGATCGCTTCATTACCCCCCCCCCCCCCCCCCCCCCCCCCTCTTCCCCTCCCTTTCCCCAGAAAAATCAAAGTACAACACAGAAGTGGTGAGGACCGAGATCCTAACTCCTGCCGTCAGAGAGTGGCGTTATTTATAGTGCATAGGGAAAATGATTATATAGAATAAGAAAACTTTTCTCTCTGACCCCCACTTAAGCACATTTTTAAAAGGTTGTTAGAATGATAAAGGGAAAGAAGCAGAGTGAAGGACTAAGTTATTTAAAGCTCTTTTTTGTTTGTTTGTTTGTGTTTTTTTTCAAATCTCCATTTCTCGTTTTTTATTCATTTGTATGTAACAGGGTATATGTATCAAGCTACTGGATTCATCGAAGTCTGTAACCTTTCTCTTTATCTACCCTTACCAAGATCTGCTGAATTCACACCTGTTAACTGAAAGTGTCTTCCAAAAGGGAAGGAAAAAGAGAGAAGAAATAACCCTGTGACCTACGACGAATATTAAGATTAAAGTCATTCAGAGCTTTCACTTCCCTGTTCAGATACAGTCTTTCTCTCCCTTTGGTTCAGACCAAGCGATCTTTTCAAAATTTCAAAAGAATTGCAGGCCTTTGTGACTCCCCCCCCCCCCCCCCCCCCCCCCCCCCCCCCCCCCCCCCCCCCCCTCCATCATTTTTTTCGTGTGGGCTTCGATGAATCAGTTTATCTTGATGATACTTCAAAGGAGTAACAGGTGTCTGCGACATTTTCTAAAGGTTATGTCTCCATAATTATGTCCCTCTGTAAAGGTCAACGTTATATAGATGTCAAGATCGCGCGCGCGTGTGTGTGTGTATGTATGTGTGTGTGTGTGTGTGTGTGCGTGTGCGTGTGCGTATGTGTGTGTGTGCGCGTGCGTGCGTGCGTGCGTGCGTGCGTGCGTGCGTTCGTGTGTGTGTGTGTGTGTGTGTGTGTGTGTGTGTGTGTGTGTGTGTGTGTGTGTTGGCTTATTCCATTGCATGTTGATTATGAAGACGATGATGATGATGATGATGATGATGATGATGATGATGATGATGACTATTAGGGTCCATACTTAAACAGAATGTTTATCTGTGGAAGTGACAGTTGCAAGATGAAATCACTTGCATCTGATTTTTACAGCTTGAAAATCCTACCCATAAACCTAGCAGTAACATCATACCTGATTCAGTTAGATGAAGGTTAAGAGCAGAAGGAGAAAGATGAGTTCTGTCTGACATAATACCATGCCCTGGGTCTCCACAGCCATTACGCGCGAAGCACTTCAACATCATCATCATAGTAGTAGTAGTAGTAGTAGTAGTAGTAGTAGTATCATTACTACTGTTGTTGTTGCTGCTGTTGCTCTTGTTGTTGTCGTGGTCGTCGTCATCATCATCATCATCATTACCATAATCGCTTTCATCATCATTGTTGTTGTTGTTGTTGTTGTTGTTACTGTTGTTGATGTTAATGTTATTTAGCCATAAAATGGAAAGTAGAGCTGGCTTTGCTATTAACCCTTTTGCTGTCACCCGTACTGAAGGTCATTATTTCTAAGGGCCAGCTGTCTATGTACACTAAGTGTATCAAAGTTATGTAAATTTCTCACTTCTGATGCCATTCTCTGCCCACTTGACGTGCCAGTAGCATATAAATCCGAATGGACGAAACTCTGGCGCCAGATTCGATGTACTCCTGTCACCAAGCTTGGGGGCGATACCTCCTCTACCTCCCCTCTTTCACTTTGAGCCGTTTTATTTCACACAGTGCGCACACACACGCGGGTTTTACTCTGCGTGAACTGAAAACAGTGCAGCTTTGCGAGCGTGTGTGATTCGGCTGGATAGCTTGTCACATGCGCCGCGAATGGCTCTTTGCCGCAAATATTGCTTGCAGTGGTGCAGTGCTTGAACTATTATTAAATGGGGCTTATTACGCTTATTCGAAGAGGGTTAGTGCTCGGAACATTCAAGTCTGACCAAAAGGGTAGATTTGAATATCACGTGTACTTGATTTCAGGCTGATCTACGCAGCTGCTTTGACCTGATGTTGGCACATAAATCCTTTTATGAACGCATGTGTATGATAAACCGAAACGGTCATCATCTTGATCCGGTAAAAGACTTACAGTTCTTTCAGCAGTGTCTAACATCTCGTAGTGTTACAGTTGTATTTTCTTGAATTGGCGCAGCAGTCGACCATTGATGCTGTGCCTCCCTGGAACGAAAGCGAAGCGGACAATGTAGCGCCACTGAATACGAGGTTACTGACAAACGAAAACACAAAAACAGGATGAAATGATTGTCTTAATTATAACATCAAATAATCATCAAAGATTCTCACGCTCACGGCAATCTGTGGGTATCATTTTTTGTGTGTATCTGTTATATTTATTGCTTGTAACGTCTGAAGAAAACATATTTGTTGAAAATTCACATGTTTGTTCTGCAGTACGTATTTGCTGTGAGTGAGTGTTCCTTTGTATATAGCTTCGCCTGAATATATTTTACTACCTAATTGTTAAAAGGGTTACCATTAAGTGTCATCATCATCATCATCGTCGTCGTTTCGTCGTCATCGTCATCTTCATCTTCATCTGTATAGTGTCCTCAATCAATAGGCTGATTATTCTGACACTTGTGATGAAGGGGTGAGTGCAGGAGAGAGAGAGAAAAAAAAGAAAGCTTGTGACTACTGGTGGAGTTTACGAGCTCCTGACGTGAACACGCCAAGAGATGCGGCTCCAACCACAGCCTCAGTCAGTGAAATCGTTCCACTCAGGGATGGTTCGCGGGAGGAACGAAAAACTCCGGAAGTCCCGTTGACACGGAAGTCTAGCAAGCTGCCCTGAGTGTGTTCTTCTGTCCCTCTCCTTAGGTGCTCTCAACTTTGGCGGCTGGGATTTACGAATTTTGCCAAAATCCACCTGGACCATGTTGTTAATGATTTTGTACATCATTGTGAGCCTTGCAATCTTATGTCGGCTTTGTAGGGATGGCCATATGAGGTTGTGTAACATGTTGGAGATGCTAGCAGTTCTTTTGTAGTGATTTAAAACGAAACGTGCCGATCTTCGTTGCACAGCCTCAATTTTTGTGATCTGTCCTTCTTTGTACGGGTCCCACACAGTACTTGCGTATTCGAGAACAGGCCGCACC
Organism: Conus betulinus; assembly: GCA_016801955.1. Lineage (NCBI taxonomy): Eukaryota > Metazoa > Mollusca > Gastropoda > Neogastropoda > Conidae > Conus > Conus betulinus. The sequence continues at coordinate 201,007 of JADBJO010003044.1, read as the reverse complement.
ATTGCCTTATAGGCTATGTCTTTGAGTCTGATGTAACTGACTCTAAGGTTTCTTCGCGAAAACCCTAACGTTTTGGTGGCTTTGTTCGTGATATTAATAACATGGAGGCCCCAATCTAGGTCTTGCGGATCGTGACCCCAAATACTTCGCCGAGGTGACATTGGCGAGAGTCTGGTTGTGCAGCTGATACGATGGTGTCAGCAGCTTCTTCTTTCTCTTGGGACTGATAACTGGGAGGGTGGCACATTTACCTGGGTGGAATGACATATCCCAAATTCTCTCCCATTTCTCTGGTTGTTGGAGGTCTGTTTATAGTTGGGCCTTGTCTTGTCCTGCTGTTATTGGCCTGTAGACGGCAGTGTCATCTGCAAAAAGTTGCATGGATGAGGAGACAGTTCCGGGCAGGTCATTTATGTAATCCAAGAACAAACTTGGCCCAAGAACAGAGCCCTGGGGTACTCCAGATTTCACGGCAACCGAGTCTGACTTCACACCGTCAACCACCACAGCCTGCTTCCAGTCTTGCATAAAGCTTCTGATCCTTCTTTTAACATGGCCTCAAACTCCTTATTGGTGCAGTGTATTCAGGAGGAGGGAATGATTAACCTTGTCGAAGGCTTTGGCAAAGTCCATTATCACGATGTCAGTTTGTTGGCAGGCTTCCATATTCTCGGTCAGCTCCTCCATGAACTCCAGGAGCTGGGTTTTGCAAGATCTTTTACGACGAAAGCCATGCCGTCTGGGAGAAAGGATGTTGTTCTTCTCTAGATGGTCCATGAGTGAGCCGACTATGACATGTTCCATGATCTGACATGGGATGCTGGTCAATGATACAGGGTGATAATTAGCTGGATCGTGATGTTCGCCCTTTTTAAAGACTGGGGCGATGTTGGCTGATCTCCAGTCTTCTGGTACGATGCCTGTGTCCGTGGAGGCTCTGAACAGCAGTGTCAGGAAGGTAGCGACTTCGTGCGCAAGCTCTTTAAGCACCCTCAGCGAGATCCCATCGGGGCCGCAGGCTTTGTGGGGATTTAATCCTTTTAACAGGTTCCTGACGTCATCCTCTGAGATGTGGATCTTGCTGAGCTCGGAGTAGTCTGTCTCGTTCATAAGACACTTGTCCATAAACTGTTCCCTGGTGTAGACCTGGCCATCGGTAAAGACTGACTGAAATTGTTCATTCAGAATTTTCGCTTGATGCCTAGGTTCTGATATCAGCCTCCCCTGTACGTTCAAAGGTGACACCCCTATCTTTGCATCACCATCATTATCATAATTATGGTCATGAATAATTCTTTCATTACAAATGTTGCATTGTTGTTGGTGTGATCGTTAATAAATCTATCTCATTATTATTAATACTGAAGAATGATAAAACATGGGAAAAAAAGCGCAGATGAAAAAGACATCCCCAATCAAACAAACAGAGCAAAGCGCAAATGAAAAGGAGAGCCTCCAAACAAAGAAACAAACAAAACAAAAGAAAAGAAAACAAAAAACGAAACCTCTTTCTTCATCTGAAAAGAAACTGCAAAGATGTTTATGAAGAAAACAAACAAAGAACGAAACCAACAAACAAACAAACAAAGCGGAAAAGAGGATGGAGGTATGAAAACATTGACCTATTCAGCGTCAACATTTGAGAAGAAGAAGCGGACGAGGTGCGGGGGGGTACAATGCACGAATTCCAGCTCATTGTTATGATCATGTATCGTCATTTTGCAGCCGACTCGAAGGAACACAAGGGAAAGTTTCGACGTTCAAGAGAAAGGGGAGCGGAAGCGGAAGTGAAGGGCGTGTATCCCGTCAGTCCTTTGAGCGGAAGCAAACGTACCGCGTCTTCTTGGGGGGTGGTGTTGTTTCTGATTCTTCTGGGCGTGATGATCGCTGCTGTGGTGCTGGCTGTGCTGTGTGAGTGACATCTACCACATTTCTGTGGTGCTCGTTGATAGTATGAATATTGTGATGATAAAGATATTGATAAAAATGATTGATAGTGATGATAATGATAATAAGAATAAGAATAATGATGATGATGATGATCATGATAGTAATACTAGTAATGATAATGAAAATAATGGTGATAATGATGATGATAATAATATTGTTATCATCATTATTACTATATTTATCATTGCTATTATTATCACTATTATAATTAATATTATTATCATCATTATTATTGTTATCATTTTCAGCATCATTGTTATTATAGTTACTATTTATTGTTGTAGTTGTTGTTGTTATCGTTGTTGTTGTTGTTGTTGCTCTTCTCCTTTTTTTTTTTTTCTTCTTCCCCTTCTTCTTCTTCTTCTTCTTCTTCTTCTTCTTCTTCTTCTTCTTCCCTATCGTAGTTCTTCCTCTTCCTCTTTTTCTTGTCCACTGCCTTTTCCCCCTTCTCCTCTTCCTACTCCTCTTTTGCCTCCTGTTCCTCCTGTTCTTTCAGCCTATCTGTCTGTATGTCTGTCTGTCTCTCTCTCTCTGTCTCTCTGTCTCTCTGTCTGTCTCTCTCTCTCTCTCTCTCTCTCTCTCTCTCTCTCTCTCTCTCTCTCTCTCTCTTTAGGCAATCAGTCATTTGAAAAATATCTCCAGCTGTCTGTCTTTCTTTTTATGAAACGCATTGTAGAAAGACAGGTGTTCCTGTAAAAAATTCTCCTGACAATAATCTCCGTTGTACTTATAGCCCATTTCAAGGCTTAGTAAATATCCGTTATTCTTCTATTCATTTTATTCTAGAGCTCACAGTGCACCTGTATTTTCATTCACTTCTATTGGTTGTAATTTTTGTCTCTACATAGCCCGACCGAATATTTTCATGGTGAGACTTCTTTACGATACTTGCTCTCAAGTGTGAAACTAACTCTGCAGTATCAGGGTTTTGTTCCTCGTCTGACAAGTTAACGTGCTACCGTATTTTATGTGAACGTTTCTCGTTTTCCCTTTATAAATTCCTATTTTCTAATACTACTTGCTTCTATGCGCTCTAAAATAAACGTACCAACACATTGTTCATGGTTTGAACATATTGTTCATTGTAAAGATGACTTTCTGAATTTGCAGTAACCAGGTCCTCGTAGAAATGTTTTTTCATTGGGTTCTAATATTGCTGCTTTGTGATGTGCATGCATATTTGCAACAAGCTCACAAGAAACGCATAAAGGCAACAAGTTTTCTCTAACAAGACGACAATCTTATCGGCTCGCTTTAAAGGAATTTATATATACCCATACCAAATGAAGTCCGCATCAGTTCGGTGATAGACTCTCTCCAATCGTCGGTAAGTCTGTCCAAAAAGTGAACCTCACAGAATCATGGGGACACCGGATATCATATCACAGTAGTTTTTAAGTACATAATTCAAATCACCAAGATAAACAGATCGTCGTCACTAAATTCGGAAAGTACTTCAATCAAATTTTGCAAACAAAATGCTGTTCTATCTTTTGGCTCCTTTGTATTACAAATGTTTACAAATTTAATATCATGCTTATCCAGTGATACTGAAATGGCAAATCATCTTCCCAGCGACACGACAAGTTTAACATCTTGAATTTTTTTTTAATCAGTCATTTACCGCATCTTCATTCCTGTTTGTACCTTTGTTAAATAAAATCTTACCACCCTGTCAAAGGATTCAAACCTCTTGCAAAAGGCCTTAAGTGTTTATAGGTAAGGAATGCCGTGAGTGGTAGAGAAATAGGTAATAGACCCATTACCAGTACGCCTTCACCTAACGCATACGGTCGAACTGTGTCAAGGAAGACGAAGTGGTCAGGTGACAGATGGCACTAAGGTAGTAAGGACCCTCCTGAGTTCGAACCTTTCCAATAGCGAAGGGGGGGAGGGGGGGGGGGGGGTAACATTAGGACCCTGGAGCATCGAGTAGGCCTTAAATACTCAGTCAGCTGAGGTTGTTTTGTAAACAGTCCTTGAAGAGCAGGAGTCTCGGACTCGTTCAGATGGTATTGCCGTGGGGCACTGCGCTGAGGCCTTGTCAGGCTAGTTGAATGCGTGTGGACGTTGTTGTCGTAGTTCTCTCTAGGATAATTACTGTGTAAAGTGGTCCTGGAGTCAGCGGGAAGTTGGATGTCCATCTGGTGCAAGTGGTTGTTTGCTAATCAGTTAGGTAGGGATGTGTGTAAATGCTGATGTGTGGAAGAATGTAGCCAAAAGGAGAATTCAGGGTACTTGTGAACAAGGTGGTGAAGAAGCAGCATGGACAAAGCCATGGCCCGAAGGGAAATCCTTTGTGCACATCCCTATATAAACTGATGGAGAACAATGTGACTGGGGGAGAAGAACATCACTACGAGAGAGAGAGAGAAGGATAGAGGAGAGAGGGGAGAGAAGGGTGGGCAGGACAGAGTAGGGTTGAGAGAAACATGGTCTGTGAGACAGAAGTGACAGCAATGTCTTAGGGTAAAAGACAAGCTGGAAGAGAAAAGACCGAGTTTGAAGCCCACAGGTGGGTGAAGAGAGACAAACAGTTTGAAACCAGAGGTGGGTGAAAGAGGCAAAGAAGAGGATTTCTATGTCGAGTTCCCAGAGACGATCACGAAGACCCAGTCCTGAAACCTGGAGCCAGTCAACCAAGGTCGTCTCCATCATCCAGTGCTGAAGAAAACTTGAAGTGACTTGTTCAAGAACTGTGGTGTGGTGTGAAAGTGTGGTTGTGTGTGTGGAACCTGGCCAGGTAAGAAGCCATTTTACTACAACCCGGGATTAGGAAGTGTTGATCATTTTATGTTTTTTTGATTATTCCATTTTGTGTAATTACATTTTTCATGTCTGATTATAAGTAGCATGGAAATTGTATTTCTTGTTCTCAGTCGTATTAGGAGAGAATCGAATACGTGACATCCCATTCCCAGAGAGAGCTGAATGTTTGGTGGGTGCATGAGTGTGCATATGCGTGTATGAGTGCAAAGATAACCTTAGTGTGTTATGCCTGACTAATAATACATCAGCTTAGTGCACTTAAGCAATACCATCACGATTTCCCCCGTCCTGGACACACCCCTTTCTTTTTTCCCCCATGAATCAATTTCACTTTTGGTAACATGGAATCCTTGTAAACATATTTTGTCGTGCTTTTTAAGTATTAAGCATCTAAAAAGTGGTCTTCCTTTTGATTTGTTTCTTAGTCTTTTCAATTCAATGAAATGATACATTTTTAATCCATTATGAACACACTGGAAAGTAAAGTACTGAAGATAAACTGACTGACTGAAACCAATTTATTGTCAGATTAACTCAAGGTTGTACTGACAAGTCGAGTATAATTGTATAAGTAGCATAGAAATTGTATTTCTTGTTCTCAGTCGTGTTAGGAGAGAACCGAATGCGTGACATCCCATTCCCAGAGAAAGCTGAATGTTTGGTGGGTGCATGAGTGTGCATATGCGTGTATGAGTGTAAGGATAACCTTGGGTGTGTTAAGTATTAAGCATCTAAAAACTGAAGATAAACATACGACCTACTATGCACAAAGCGCATTTAATCGTAACATTAAACAATCACCTAAATTTTTACACAAAGTCTGTAGAGTTGTTGGCAGGTCATTATCCTTGGATATCCAAACGAGAACAGCTTTACTACGCTATTATGCTCAGCGGATAGCAGTCTCAAATTCCGTACTGAGATCGTTCTCTGTAGCCACGGGGCCAGCGGAACGCGAGGCCACTTGGCTTCTCTGAACGTGTCCCTTGAGCTGTGTCCTCTTGTAGATCAGCTACGTTTGGCTGTGTTGGATCCATTGTGGTGTGCACTATGACTTCGGTCTCCATTCTCGCGACCGGACTTTGCAAGCGAATATTTTTTTTTTCCTTTCTTACCCCTGCTGAGTTGACACCGTTTTAGGGAGTGGATGATTTTTTTTGTTTTCCATTCTTTTTGTTAATCATGGATCAGCCCGGGCATGTCCTTATTGTTTGCAGTCTCAGCAAACAGCATCATTGGGGCATCGTAACACATGATGGTCGGACTATAAACACTCGGAACATTTTTTTGGACACACTTTCGCTCATACAGTGTGCAGTATATATACTTATTTTCAAGGTTTTGTCGACAGGAATAAACGCCAATCTGGAGCCTGTTAAAAATCCAGTCAGTTTGTTGCCACCATCTCTAACTCTCTCCGTTTTAACACCACACCTGAGTTTATGTCCTACTTTTACTAGCGCATGTTTGATCTCTGACATCAGTAACAGAGATGGGGGATATTTTCAACCCGTACTTCGGTCCTTGGCATTTCCTCACCAGTGTTTCCTGGTGGTCTGTCAGGATTGGTGCTGTCTACCTGCAAAGGCGTGTTCCTCGGTTGCAAATCTCTCACCGAGAGTTCTGTTCGTACCTCTCAGGTAGCTAGGCCACAGCCCTCTGATCTCTTTGCGACCCAACCCACGATTCTTTTCAGAGTGCACGTAAGACCTCATGGCGTAAGCTCGGCCGTGCAATTACGTCCCATGACGTCGTAATGGCGTGCCCTGTGCGTGTGTGCACCCTCTGTGATCACAGCACAGGCTTCCTAGGGTTGTGCAGGATTGCTTCTGACTGGTTTGTTCAGCAGTTGAAGACAACACTTCTCTGGGTCCCCCCTGCACCTTCCAGTGTAACTTTTTCTCGATCCCTGGCCCGACGTTTGCTCTGCGGCGAGGCACTCTTCTATAACGGCTGCCGATTGCTGTCGACGTTGGGAATGTGTTTTTGTTGTCAGAAGGCATGACTGACGGTCGGAAACAAAACCATCAAAAAACAACAAATCGTGACAGTAAATACGAAACAGAATCGCGATACAACACGCGATGCTGAGAGTCGGCACTGAAGTTAGCAGAGAACAGCAATACGAAGTTCAGGACTTGTTCAGCAAGATTCGGTCCGTGCACATCTGTTCGGAAGAGAGATTGCGAAGATCTTGAGTCTGCACCTCTTGAGTCTCCGTTACCGAATCCATCTCTCTCTCTCTCTGACTCTCTTTCTCTGTGTTTCTGTCTGTCTGTCTGTTTGTCTCTGTATTCTTTTATATGTAAGTGTGTGTGTGTGTGTGTGTGTGTGTGTGTGTGCGCACGCGCGCGCGCGCGCGCACGCACACACGCGTATGTTTTTGTGTTCATATGTGTGCGTATCGAGAGAGAGAGAGAGAGAGAGAGAGAGAGAGAGAGAGAGAGAGAGAGAGAGAGAGAGAGAGAGTTTAATCCTTGTTGTCATGTTTCAGTAACAAAACACCTACTGACAAGCCACAGATTCAAGGTATGAATAGGTGTCATCATCTTCTTCATCATCATCATCATCATCATCATCATCATCATCATCATCATCATCGGCATCATCATCATCATCCTCGGCATCATCATCATCATCATCATCATCATCATGAACGTCAACATCATCATCATCAGCAAAACAACTATCATTATCATCAGCAGCTATAGCAGTATCTTTGTCATGGTGATTATTTGCACCAGCAGTAGCAACATCATTTTCTTTCTTTCTTTTTTCTGGTCTTTGTTTGTTTTCTTTTTGTTTTGTTTTGTTTTGTTCTATTTTTAAGATACGATCTTTTCCTTTGTTATTGCTTATTTATTTATTTATTTATGTATTTGAATCGATGGGTGAATGGGGATGGGATGGCGGTGGGAGTGGGGGTTGTTATCAT
>JADBJO010003044.1:153353-188353 GCA_016801955.1 Conus betulinus | reverse complement strand
ACATCAACCTTCATCAGTTCAGATATTTCTGCCACATCTACACCTACTTTCACCAGTTCATATATTTCTGTTATATCTACTCCTACTTTCACCAGTTCAGATATTTCTGTCACATCTACACCAACTTTCACCAGTTCAGAGATATTTCTGTCACATCTACATCAATTTTCACCAGTTCAGATACTTCTATCCCATCTACATCAGCTGTCACTAGTTCAGATGTTTTTGACACACCTACATCAGCTTTCACCAGTTCAATATTTCTACCACATTCCCTTCAACCTTCACCAGTTCAGATAGTTCTGCACACATCTACATCAACTTTCTCCAGTTCAGATATTCCTGTCACATCTACATCAACTGTCACCAGTTCAGATATTTCGGCCACATTTACATCTACTTTCACAAGTTCAGATGTTTCTTCTACATCTACACCTACTTTCGAGAGCACAGATTCTTCTGTCACATCTACATCAGCTTTCACCAGTTCAGATATTTCTGCCACATCTACATCAGTTTTTTTTCACCAGTTCAGATATTTTTGTCACGTCTGTATCAACATTCACCAGTTTAGATATTTCTGCAACCTCTACATCAGGTTTCACTAGTTCAGATATCTCTCTCACATCTACATCAGCTTTCACCAGTTCAAATATTTTTTCAACATCTACACACTACATTCTCGAGCACAGACTCTTCTGTTACATCTGCGTCAGCTTTCACCAGTTCAGATATTTCTGCCACATCTACATCAGCTTTCATCAGTTCAGATACTTCTGCCACATCTACGTCTGCTTTCACCAGTTCAGTCATTTCTACCACATTCACTTCAACTTTCACCAGTTCAGATATATCTACCACATCTACATCAACTTTCACCAGTTCAGATAGTTCTCCCACATCTACATCAACTTTCTCCAGTTCAGATATTCCTGTCACATCTACATCAACTGTCACCAGTTCAGATATTTCTACCACATTTACATCTACTTTCATAAGTTCAGATATTTCTGCCACATCTGCACACCTACTTTCTCGAGCACAGATTCTTCTGTCACATCTACATCAGCTTTCACCAGTTCAGATATTTCTGCCACATCTACATCAGCTTTCACCAGTTCAGATATTTCTGCCACATCTACATCAGTTTTCAGCAGTTCAGATATTTTTTCAACATCTACACCTACTTCTCGAGCACAGACACAGACTCTTCTCTTACATCTACATCAGGTTTCACCAGTCCAGATATTTCTGCCACATCTACATTAGCTTTCACCAGTTCAGATATTTCTGCCACATCTTCGTCTGTTTTCACCAGTTCAGTCATTTCTACCACATTCACTTCAACTTTCACCAGTTCAGATATTTCTACAACATTCCCTGCAACCTTCACCAGTTCAGATAGTTCTGTCACATCTACATTAACTTTCTCCAGTTCAGATCAGATTTCCTATCACATCTACATCAACTGTCACCAGTTCAGATGTTTCCGTCATATCCACTTCATCCTTCACAAGTTCAGATATTTCTGCCACATCTGCTGCAACAGCTTTCATCAGTTCAGATATTTCTGCCACATCGACACCTAGTTTCACCAGTTCTGATATTTCTAACACATCTACATCTACTTTCACCAGTTCAGATATTTCTGTCATATCTACACCTACTTTCACCAGTTCAGATATTTCTGTCACATCTACATCAACTTTCACCAGTTCAGATATTTCTATCCCATCTACATCAGCTGTCACCAGTTCAGATGTTTTTGTCACATTTACATCAGCTTCACACCAGTTCAGATATTTCTACTACCACATTCCCTGCAACCTTCACCAGTTCAGATACTTCTGCCACACATCTACATCAACTTTCTCCAGTTCAGATATTCCTGTCACATCTACATCAACTGTCACCAGTTCAGATATTTCGGCCACATTTACATCTACTTTCACAAATTCAGATATTTCTGCCATATCTGCACCTACTTTCTCGAGCACAGATTCTTTCTCTGCCACATCTACATCAGCTTTCACTAGTTCAGATATTTCTGCCACATCTACATCAGTTTTCACCAGTTCAGATATTTCTGTCATGTCTGTATCAACATTCACCAGTTTAGATATTTCTGCCACATCTACATCACGTTCCACTAGTTCACATATCTCTGTCACATCTACATCAGCTTTCACCAGTTCAAATATTTTTTCAACATCTACACCTGCTTTCGCAAGCACAGACTCTTCTGTTACATCTGCGTCAGCTTTCACCAGTTCAGATATTTCTGCCACATCTACATCAGCATTCACCAGTTCAGATATTTCTGTCACATCTTACATCTGCTTTCACCAGTTCAGTCATTTCTACCACATTCACTTCAACTTTCACCAGTTCAGATATCTCTACCACATCTACATCAACTTTCACCAGTTCAGATAGTTCTGCCACATCTACATCAACTTTCTCCAGTTCAGATATTCCTGTCACATCTACATCAACTGTCACCAGTTCAGATATTTCTGCCACATTTACATCTATTTTCACAAGTTCAGATATTTCTGCCACATCTGCACCTACTTTCTCGAGCACAGATTCTTCTGTCACATCTACATCAGCTTTCACCAGTTCAGATATTTCTGCCACAACTACATCAGCTTTCACCAGTTCAGATATTTCTGCCACATCTACATCAGTTTTCACCAGTTCAGATATTTTTGTCACGTCTGTATCAACATTCACCCGTTTAGATGTTTCTGCCACATCTACATCACCTTTCACCAGTTCAGATATTTCTGCCACATCTACGTCAGTTTTCACCAGTTCAGATATTTTTTCAACATCTACACCTACTTTCTCGAGCACAGACTCTTCTCTTACATCTACATCAGCTTTCACCAGTCCAGATATTTCTGCCACATCTACATTAGCTTTCACCAGTTCAGATATTTCTGCTGCACACATCTACGTCTGCTTTCACCAGTTCAGTCATTTCTACCACATTCACTTCAACTTTCACCACTTCAGATATTTCTACCACATTCCCTTCAACCTTCACCAGTTCAGATAGTTCTGCCACATCTACATCAACTTTCTACAGTTCAGATATTCCTGTCACATCTACATCAACTGCCACCAGTTCAGATATTTCTGCCACATTTACATCTACTTTCACAACTTCAGATGTTTCTGCTACATCTACACCTACTTTCTCGAGCACAGATTCTTCTTCTGTCACATCTACATCACATCTTTCACCAGTTCAGTTCAGATATTTCTGCCACATCTACATCAGCTTTCACCAGTTCAGATATTTCTGCCACATCTACATCAGCACAGTTCAGATATACTGCCAGTTTTTTCACCAGTTCAGATATTTCTGTCACGTCTGTATCAACATTCACCAGTTTAGATATTTCTCCCACATCTACATCACCTTTCACCAGTTCAGAGATATTCTCCCACATCTACATCAGCTTCACCAGTTCAGATATTTCTGCCACATCTACATCATTTCCCCACCAGTTCAGATATTTCTGTCACGTCTGTATCAACATTCACCAGTTTAGATATTTCTACCACATCTCCATCATCAAGTTTAACTAGTTCAGATATCTCTCTCACATCTACATTAGCTTCACCAGTTCAAATATTTTTTCAACATCTACACCTACTTTCTGGAGTACAGACTCCTCTGTTACATCTGCATCAGCTTTCACCAGTTCAGATAGTTCTGCCACATCTACGTCTGCTGTTATTACCAGTTCAGTCATTTCTACCACCATTCACTTCAACTTTCACCAGTTCAGATATATTTCTACCACATCTACATCAACTTTCACCAGTTCAGATAGTTTTGCCACCACATCCACATCAACTTTCTCCAGTTCAGATATTCCTGTAACATCTACATCAACTGTCACCAGTTTAGATATTTCTGCCACATTTGCATCTACTTACACAAGTTCAGATATTTCTGCCACATCTGCTCTCCTACTTTCTCGAGCAGATTCTTCTGTCACATCTACATCAGTTTTCACCAGTTTAGATATTTCTGCCACATCTACATCAGCTTTCACCAGTTCAGATATTTCTGCCACATTCAGATTTTCTGCCACATCTACATCAGCTTTCACCAGTTCAGATATTTCTGCCACATCTACATCAGTTTCCACCAGTTTAGATATTTTTTCAACATCTACACCTACTTTCTCGAGCACAGACTCTTCTCTTACATCTACATCAGCTTTCACCAGTTCAGATGTTTCTGCCACATCTACATCAGCTTTCACCAGTTCAGATATTTCTGCCACATCTACGTCTGCTTTCACCAGTTCAGCCATTTCTACCAAATTCACTTCAACTTTCACCACTTCAGATATTTCTACCACATTCCCTTCAACCTTCACCAGTTCAGATAGTTCTCCACACATCTACATCAACTTTCTCCAATTCAGATATTCCTGTCACATCTACATCAACTGTCACCAGTTCAGATATTTCGGCCACATTTACATCTACTTTCACAACTTCAGATATTTCTGCTACATCTATCTACCTACTTTCTCGAGCACAGATTTTTTCTGTCACATCTACATCAGCTTTCACCAGTTCAGATATTTCTGCCACATCTACATCACCTTTCACTAGTTCAGATATTTCTGCCACATCTACATCAGTCTTCACCAGTTCAGATATTTCTCTCACGTCTGTATCAACATTCACCAGTTTAGATATTTCTGCCACATCTACATCAGGTTTCACTAGTTCAGATCTTTCTGCCACATCTACATCTGCTTTCACCAGTTCAGATATTTCTGCCACATCTACGTCTGTTTTCACCATTTCAGTCATTTCTACCACATTCACTTCAACTTTCACCAGTTCAGATATTTCTACCACATTCCCTTCATCCTTCACCAGTTCAGATAGTTCTGCCACATCTACATCAACTTTCTCCAGTTCAGATATTCCTGTCACATCTACATCAGCTGTCACCAGTTCAGATATTTCGGCCACATTTACATCTACTTTCACAAGTTCAGATGTTTCTGCCACATCTACACCTACTTTCTCGAGCATAGATTCTCTTCTGCCGCATCTACATCACCTTTCACCAGTTCAGATATTTCTGCCACATCTACATCAGTTTTCACCAGTTCAGATATTTCTGTCACGTCTGTGTATCAACATTCACCAGTTTTAGTTATTTCTGCCACATCTACATCACACTTTCACCAGTTCAGATATTTCTGCCACATTACATCCACTTTCACAAGTTCAGATGTTTCTGCCACATCTACACCTACTTTCACGAGCACAGATTCTTCTGTCACATCTTCATCAGCTTTCACCAGTTCAGATTTTTCTGCCACATCTACATCAGTTTTCACAGATATTCAGTTCAGATACATCAGTTTTTCATCACGAGTTCAGATATTTCTGCCACATCTACATCATATTTCTGTCACGTCTGTATCAACATTCACCAGTTTAGATATTTCTGCCACATCTACATCAAGTTTCACTAGTTCAGATCTTTCTGCTATCTACATCAGCTTTCACCAGTTCAGATATTTCTGCCACATCTACATCTCCTTTTACCAGTTCTGTCATTAATACCACATTCACTTCAACTTTCACCAGTTTAGATATTTCTACCACATTCCCTTCAACCTTCACCAATTCAGATAGTTCTGCCACATCTACATCAACTTTCTACAGTTCAGATTCAGATTCCTGTCACATCTTCATCAAACGTCACCAGTTCAGATATTTCTGCCACATTTACATCTACTTTCATCAGTTCAGATATTTCTGCCACATCTACGTCTGCTTTCACCAGTTCAGTCATTTCTACCACATTCACTTCAACTTTCACCACTTCAGATATTTCTACCACATTCCCTTCAACCTTCACCAGTTCAGATAGTTCTTCTGCCATCTACATCAACTTTCTCCAGTTCAGATATTCCTGTCACATCTACATCAACTGTCACCAGTTCAGATATTTTCTGCCACATTTACATCTACTTTCACAAGTTCAGATGTTTCTACCACATCTACACCTACTTTCTCGAGCACAGATTCTTCTATCACATCTACATCACCTTTCACCAGTTCAGATATTTCTGCCACATCAACATCAGTCTTCACCAGTTCAGATATTTCTGTCACGTCTGTATCAACATTCACCAGTTTAGATATTTCTGCCACATCTACATCAGTTTCACTAGTTCAGATATCTTTGTCACATCAACATCAGCTTTCACCAGTTCAAATATTTTTTCAACATCTACACCTACTTTCTCGAGCACAGACTCTTCTCTTACATCTGCGTCAGCTTTCATCAGATCAGATATTTCTGCCACATCTACACATCAGCATTCACCAGTTCAGATATTTCTGCCACATCTACGTCTGCTTTCACCAGTTCAGTCATTTCTACCACATTCACTTCAACTTTCACCAGTTCAGATATTTCTACCACATCTACATCAACTTTCACCAGTTCAGATAGTTCTGCCACATCTACATCAACTTTCTCCAGTTCAGATATTCCTGTCACATCTACATCAACTGTCACCAGTTCAGATATTTCTGCCACATTTACATCTACTTTCACAAGTTCAGATATTTCTGCCACATCTGCACCTACTTTCTCGAGCACAGATTCTTCTGTCACATCTACATCAGCTTTCACCAGTTCAGATATTTCTGCCACATCTGCGTCAGCTTTCACCAGTTTCAGATATTTCTGCCACATCTACATCAGTTTTCACCAGTTCAGATATTTCTCTCACGTCTGTATCAACATTCACCAGTTTAGACATTTCTGCCACATCTACATCAAGTTTCAGGAGTTCAGATCTTTCTGTCACATCTACATCTGCTTTCACCAGTTCAGATATTTCTGCCACTTCTACATCAGCTTTCACCAGTTCAGATATTTCTGCCACGTCTACATCAGTTCCCACCAGTTCAGATATTTCTCTGTCACGTCTGTATCAACATTCACAGTTTTTTAGATATTTCTGCCACATCTACATCAAGTTTCACTAGTTCAGATATCTCTGTCACATCTATATCAGCTTTCACCAGTTCAAATATTTTTTCAACATCTACACCTACTTTCTCGAGCACAGAGTCTTCTGTTACATCTGCATCAGCTTTCACCAGTTCAGATATTTCTACCACATCTACATCAACTTTCACCAGTTCAGATACTTCTGCCACATCTACATCAACTTTTCTCCAGTTCAGATATTCCTGTCATATCTACATCAACTGTCACCAGTTCAGATATTTCTGCCACATTTATATCTACTTTCACAAGTTCAGATATTTCTGCCACATCTGCACCTACTTTCTCGAGCACAGATTCTTCTGTCACATCTACATCAGCTTTCACCATTTCAGATAATTCTGCCACATCTACATCAGCTTTCACCAGTTCAGATATTTCTGCCACATCTACATCAGCTTTCACCAGTTCAGATATTTATGTCACGTCTGTATCAACATTCACCAGTTTAGATATTTCTACCACATCTACATCAAGTTTCACGAGTTTCAGATTTTCTGCCACATCTACATCAGCTTTCACCAGTTCAGATATTTCTGCCACATCTACATCAGCTTTCACCAGTTCAGATATTTCTGCCACATCTACATCAGCTTTCACCAGTTCAGATATTTCTGTCATGTCTGTATCAACATTCACCAGTTTAGATATTTCTACCACATCTACATCAAGTTTCACGAGTTCAGATCTTTCTGCCACATCTACATCTGCTTTCACCAGTTTAGATATTTCTGCCACATCTACATTAGCTTTCACCAGTTCAGATATTTCTGCCATATCTACATCAGTTTTCACCAGTTCAGATATTTCTCTGTCACGTCTGTATCAGCATTCACCAGTTTAGATATTTCTGCCACATCTACATCACGTTTCACTAGTTCAGATCTTTCTACCACATTTACATCTGCTTTCACCAGTTCAGGTATTTCTGCCACATCTACATCTGCTTTCACCAGTTCAGACATTTCTACCACATTCACTTCAACTTTGACCAGTTCAGATATTTTTACCACGTTGCCTTCAACTTCTATCAGTTCAGGTATATCTGCCACATTCACTTCCACTTTCACCAGTTCAGATATTTCTGCCACATCTACATCACCTTTCACCGGTTCAGATATTTCTGTCACATCCACACCTACTTTCTCGAACACAGTTTCTTCTGTCACATCTGCATCAGTTTTCACCAGTTCAGATATTTCTGCCACATCTACATCTGCTTTCACCGGTTCAGATGTTTCTGCCACATCTGCACCTACTTTCTCGAACTCAGATTCTTCTGTCACATCTACATCAGCTTTCACCAGTTCAGATATTTCTGCCACGTCTACATCATCTTTCACCAGTTCAAATATTTCTTTCACGTCTACATCAACTTTCACCATTTCAGATATTTCTGCCACATCTACATCAAGTTTCACTAGTTCAGATCTTTCTGCTACATCTACATCTGCTTTCACCAGTTCATATTTCTCCCTCATATATATCTGCTTTCACCAGTTCAGATATTTCTGCCTCATATACCCCTACTTTCACCAGTTCAGATATTTTTGTGGCATCTACATCAGCTTTCACCAGTTCAGATATTTCTGTCTCATCTGTATCAATTGTCAACAGTTCAGGATATTCTTCTGTGTCTTTTTAGAGTCCTCAATCTCTACGGTTTTTGAAACATCATCCTCTGTAGATTTTAGCTCCGTGGTACCTGCTGCTTCTACTTCTTCGCTCTCAGCAGAGCTTACTTCAACGCCCGTAAGCTCCACGGCATAATCTACTTGTCTTCTTCTTCTTCTTTGCCTAACAGGTAAAGATTCGTCCATTCCTGAGACAATTGTATTCATTTTTCTGTTGGTGCTATAACATCTGAGCCATCACCTACATTTCGTCCTATGAGTCCCACACCAGCATCTGCCACAGAAGAAGAAACCAGAGCTATGGCAGCAGTGACGTCTGCTGTCGATGTGTTGTTCACCGAGTCAACAACGTCACTGCCAACACCGTAAATGTCGCCTCTGATCCAAGCTCCATAGACAGTAAGAGATTATCCTGTCTGTCTCATTGAACGCTCCCAGTGTCTGATCTTTCCATCCGAGATACAGGGACGTTATTGTTGTCGTGTGGTGTATTCCATTGTCCGTTCAGGCAGTGGTGTTAGGTGGTATCAGCTCGAAGGTCATCGCCAGTTTCTGCAGGGTTTGCAGACCTATCTACCACCATGCCAGGCAATAATACACCTAGACCTAGCACTCTCATACCCGCGGTTCCATTTCAACTTCTTTAGAATCTGCTACTACGTCAGAGAGCGTTATGAGTGATGTCCGTACACCGACTTCCCTTATGCTGTTTAGAAGAAACAAAGATACAATACAACTGAAGGTGTTGATGGGTCAATGGCTAATTCTTCCGGTGTATTTTCTAAATCTACCACTTGAATCTGTGGCGCCTACTACACCAGCAGTCGAGTGGATGGTGATTTTCAGTCCTGGTGCACCCCCCTGTCGTATCAGTAGATTCTGTGGCATGTCCTGCATCGTCAAGTGGATCAATGAGCTCCTGTTCAAGTATTTTCTTTTCCGTCATCAGAGTCTATGATGTCACCTACACGATCAACTGTTTTCATCTGCAACTTCTGCTCCTGGTGTGTTCGTGTCTTCCACCGACAGAGTTTATGACATTGCCCTACCATAAATTTCCCATTAGTCTTCTTCTGAAAAGACAGTTTCACCGAGAGATGACTTGCATACTGGAGGGGATACCTGGCGTCATCTGTGATATTGACGACGTCCTAGTGACAGGCACTGATCAGCAAGAACATGACAGCCGACTGAAAATTGTCCTGCAGAGGATGAAGAAAGCCGGTGTCACGCTCAATGAAAAATGTACCTTCTAACAGATTCAGTGAAGTTTCTTGGGCATATTATATCAAATGAGTACCCGGAGCTGTTCACAGGCCTGGGAAGATGAACAGAGTTTACACTATAAGACTGCAGGAAAATGCTCGCCCGTTTGCAATGACAACACCCCGAAGACTCCCACTCCCTATGAAAGAAAAAGTGAGAGAGGAGCTAAAAAGGCTAGAAGAGCAAGACATCAACCAGCTGGTGTGCACCCATCGTGGCAGTGCCAAAGCCCAATGGAAAAATCCGATTGTGCATTGATTTCACCAAACTGAATGAAAGTGTCCGTCGGGAAAATTTTTCCACTTCCTACCACAGACCAACTATTAGCCCAACTGGATGGTGCCAAAGTCTTCACTAAGCTTGACTGTAATAGTGGATTTCACCAGATACCACTGGATGAAGCCAGTCAGGAACTGACCACTTTTATCACTCCCTTTGGCAGATACTGCTACAAACGTCTACCGTTTGGGTATAGGGGAGGTGAGGGGCTGGGTAGGACGGGGGTGAGGGGGGGGGGGGGGTGGGTTTCTGAATCTTTCCTCGACAGATTGAAGTTTCTTAGAAATAAAATACAAAAAAAAAAAAAAAAAAAACAAAATCAATGGAATAATGATAGTGTTGAAAGGACGGACGGGTGACTGTGGATGATTTTGCACCTACAATGTACGACGATGGGTAAAACAACTTCCCTCTCTATCGTCTAACATGAATGCCTGACGTCGTACCTTCTACACATTCCATGACGTTTTTGTCCATAATGACATCAACTGTGACTGTGTACGTTTTCATGCTGCAAAATGACGTTGATGCTAACCGACATTCCACAGAAATAATGCCGAGCCAGAGTCCTGTGATTTGACATTTATTTGGGACGGCCTACGAATGCCCAAAGAAGGGACTCTAAGTTACTCACACACTGTTCAGTCGTGACAATGGTTGTAACAGCTTGTTCTGTGATGCACTGTGCGCCGTAACACAGACTGATTAGAGATCGTGCATGTAGATAAGCATGTTTCGACCGAGATGAAGACAGACCAGAAGAGTTATCTGTCTTGAGGGCCTACATCTGAAACATTTACACGTGCGTATTTTTCAATTACACAAAAATCACGATATTTCTATATTGTACATTTTGTATATCCTATATACAATGGCAAACAATATGCGTTCACCGACAGTGTAAGACCGTATGTGAGCATGAACTAGTTCCAACAGTTAAGAAAATGATGTATGTCTGTGACACATGACTAAGTTGACCTTTTACACATCAGAGATCATTATTAATAAAATTAAAACGCGGCCGAGCGATCTCGAATGAGTAAATCTCACTCACCTGGGCTGCTGTCCTGTGTTAGTAACGCGGTCTGTAGGGCTGTCTTTCTTCCATTTTGGAATCTCTGGTTTAATGAAGTTCAAGTTGAAAAGAAACCGTTTCTTAAACGGTCAAGAAATGTAGTCTTATGTTTGTTACTAAGGAGATAACGAAGGTCTGGACTAGACTAAGCCTAATACCTGCACGTAGGCTACATTTCCACGTGGCATCTGTAATACACGAGTTAAGGGAGTCCCCATCATAGAAACCGACCAAGTAACTTTCAGGCAGAAGGTTTTTTTTTTTTTTTTTCCTTTTTCTTGTGGTCAATCATTAATATCAGTTTCGTGCAACTCAGTACGTTTTTCTTTTTGACATTTCGAGGATAATTTATATGTTTTCTAATCAAACTAATATTCATAATTGACAGGGGAAAATGGAGATTGTGAAGACGTGTGAAAATTGAAGGCGAGAGTCTTGTGTACGACACAATATGTTATGTAAGGGGACCCTCAACCGCAGCTTTGCATGTTGCCTTTGCAGTAATGTGTCTGAAACACTTCTGAAAAACACAGGATATAACTTCTTATCTTCAATAAGAAGAAAAAGTCTCGCCCTTTCTCAAAAAAAAAAAAAAAAATTAGACTCAACTCACAAGCAATTGCAGACAACAGCTGTAGTTTGCGAATTGAACTGCATCTTACGTTACTGAGAATTTCGCTTGAAATTTGCTGAACTTATTTTTTTTGTGTTCAAAACATATCGGCTAAACTTTAACATGTTCAAGTGTGTTTGGTCCCTTGCACATGCTAGCTAACGATCTTTCATGCATGTTCCCCATTAATTTATGATAAGTATAACGATAATAATTATAGTAGAGTGTTTTGTTATAGTGTGCAGATCTAATAGTGTGTTTTCTGCGACCTATTTCGGATTTGTCAATTGTCAGTAAAGGAAATCCGAAAAAAGTTGTTCCTAACTGGGAAAAAAACATTAAAAAGCCCACGTGCACCACATTTTTGGTTTGACACACCCCTCAACGCCTCCCATTACTGAGTTTGTCTTTCAAATTATCCAACAACAGCAGTTTTTAAAATTAATTGATTGATTTGTTAGTTTTGATTAGTTTATTCAGTCAACAACCGTTGAATATTACATCAGCGATTCAAAGAAAAGTAAATAAACCTAATCCTCCTCCTCACTTTCACCATACCCCTCCCTCTCTCACCGTCGTTGACTCCAGTGACCTCGACGAACGAAGTGGGACACGATCGTTTGGTTTCACCGGGGATGCACGTCGTCGTGTGTAAAAAAAAAAAAAAAAAAAAAAACTGCCAAAAATGTAATACACCATGTAAATGTGATAAATGAAGTCGAAGAGACGTGGTGTACATGCACAGATTGTAATAATACCGTTAATGCTTCTCAATCAAATTGCTTTTCAAGTCATATAGCGCCAGTCTAATCAGCCGCTTTAAGGAATCTGGCTACCAAGACGACGTCCTTGCCATTGAAGTTGGGTTAAGGGGAGGGAAGTTTTTGTCAGCACAACAAGTTCAACTGACTTTGATCTCATCGAACAGTTCACGATTTTTTTTTTAAATAAGAAAAGGGCCAGAACCCAGAAAATTGTTGCAGAAAGGGCTGAAAAGAGTTCTACCCGTTGGATCTGGTTGAAGAGAAACAAGAGTGAACATAATAAGCTTTACATTATCCAGCTTTAGAAGAAAAGGGTGTCGGATATCATCATGATCTGGTTGCTGCCCGGCCTATCAGAATGTTAGGCGAGTTTAAATGAAACAGTCAGAAGCGAGGTTGATTAACTTTGTTTTTCAGTGTCTTTTTTGTTTGTTTTGTTTTGTTTTTGTGTTAATGGATATATTCAACAACATCTGTATTGTTACATGAATGGATAAATTCTTACCAGTGAACTTCGCCTGTTGAATTGGTTCGTTCGCTCTTTGTTGCATTGCTGATGACTGATAGAAATAAATCTGGATCAGTTCGGTTGTAATTAATTCAATTTTAATCAATTTTTGACAGCTATGCAACACCCATTCCATCCTCTTTTCCCATCCCTCCCCACCCCTCACTTCCCGCCCCCTACTCCGTCCTCTTGGCCTTTCCAGTGAAGAATTATGTTCATACTGTCAGATGTTTTATGATCACGCTTTTCTGTTGTTTGAGTGACTGTTAAATAAATCATGTCGTCGTTCATCACATGCTCTATATCCAGTGACGAGCCTTCCATCGAATTATTACGCAATGTTCAATCAATTAAGTAACGTTCGATTGTTTTCTGTTGTATTCATTACAATGTGTTACATCAATTGTGTTATATATGACAAACACAGTGAGCCTCAAAATGCAACATATCTTACTCAGTATTGAAAATATAAGTTTGTGTAATTTAACGCATATCCACATGTGTTTTTTAATTGAGAGAGAGAGAGAGAGAGAGAGAGAGAGAGAGAGAGAGAGAGACATAGACAGAATACAAAAAAAAAAATTAATGGATATCGCACAAATGAGGGAGAATATGAATAATAGTATGCTGCACATAGGCCTTATCACATCGAATTGTCTAATATTTCTGAAGAGGTATGTTTGCTCTTTATTCGCATCTTATTCTTAATAAACATGATGAATTAATCGCGAATTCTTCGACTCGTTCAAGTGGTACATATGAAGATGGGACGATTTGCGTGTGTATGTTGTGCACGAGTTGGCGCGCGCCAGTGAATGTGTTGTGATTTCTGCTGCTGCTGCTTTATATGTATGTGCTGTGTTTGCTGCTATTTTTTCTGTGGCAAGTGCGAAAGTATTAGTCTCGCCTCACTTTTCTCATATAGAAAGAGTACAAGTCAGTGCCATCGCTTGTTTCAATGCTTTAATGGTCCAGTGAACAGTATACCGTCTTCGAGACTTTAACAAGGATAATTTCTGTGCTTAAGGTATAGGTAAGGCGTAATGAATCGATTCATATTGACGAATAGACAATTACAAATGGAGAGTCATGGAGGGCGATCACACAAGTGATAGAAGCAAGTGCCGCGGGCATATCGGTCAAAACACGTTTATGTGTGTATATTTGTATATATAGGTATACAATGATAAACAATTTAGTTGGGGGGGGGGGGGGGGGGGGGGGGCGCTGGCTGACACTTGTTTAGCACGATTTGAGACAATACAGAGTGGGAGAGGGTAGACACAAAATTAATGAGTATCGACTAAATTAGAAAATCAATTATCGACTAAATTAGGAGAAATCAATTATATTAATCCCTTCACTATCAGTCTGTCTTGTAGACAAATCAATTCAAATTGTCTACTCCGACATCTTTTGTCCGCCGGCACGAGGCGGCCGCCGATTATTGTTGGCATCAAATAGAGATATACCACAGTGTACAATTCCATGGTATTCTCACCACCAAGGGTTCAAAAACGAAACCCAACAGCACCCCAAAGCAGTTAATGAAGGGTAGAAATTAAAACAGAAGAAAATATGGTAGAAATAAGTTGCTAAAACAATAAAATCATATATAATAGAAAGGTAAATATTTGAGCCTACGCTTGAGGATCCATTTAAGGATGCAAGGGGAGATCAAAAAGTGTCAACAGTCAGAGTGGGTCAGCTGAACTGTTGAAGAACACAAGCATTTTCAGCAGCTAAGAATTGTGCAGGTCAGCCTTTACTTGGATCTCATATATATATATATATATATATATATATATATATATATATATATACGAGTTCCATGTAAAGGCTGTCCACATCTATATGAGAGTCACATCCTCCGGAGAAGACCACCTATGGCCAGTCTGCGTGAATTTGCCGACACCGGACATTTGGCCATGAACTCACGAAGAGCATAGATATGGAGAGGAAATCGACACTGACCGGTCTTTGTTGTTGATGACGTCACTATGGAACGATCCACTTCCGGCAGCTTGTTCTGGACAAACATCTGAAGCACTGCCGTTGGCAGTTTTTGTGTTTGTTTGTTTGTATTTAAGATGTATGGAAACTCGACATACTGAACAAGTGGAGGACAGGATAATTATATTCTTCAGCAGAAGACAGCTCTAGCCATCTTCACCCGTTAAAAAACAAACAACGGGTATTGGACTTTTTTTTGGGGGGGGGGGGGGGGGGGGAGGTGATGTAATATAACCAACAATAACTGAGAGATGCTAAGGGCTTGAAACCAATTCTGATGAATTTCAGGTTTGGAAATGATCCCCTCCTCTTTCCCCCTCTCTCTACTGCCCCTCAGAAATGTGACAAATGTGGAAAATATTATGGGCCACAGGTTTCTACCTTACACTACGCTAACCATTCTATCCATCCATCCCATCCGTCTATCCGAGGTGGGACTAGCGACGATCATCGGCCTCTTGCTGGAGAGGGAGGATGGGGGTCTGAGAGAAGAAGATGAACACGGCAGGGACGAAGATATGACGAGAGGAACCAACGGACACTGGATTCCCTCTGCCGTCGGTCTCCTGTCCTGTCTTCTCTTCCAGAATCTGTAACAGGGGGCGTGCTTCGTCTGGTGACCGGTTAAAATGTAAAATCATGATAATAAAGAATGAAGCGTAGTTTTGTACAGGCCAGTTTTAGTGATCAGGTACACATACACCACTAATTCGTTCACAAACTGCCAAGTAACAACTAACGGCATATCGTTGTGGATAACGGTGAAGTTGGAAATACTTGGTTTTAAAAAAAAAATCGCACGTTCTGTTTTGTTGCTGGGTTTTTGTACGTTACAAGTATTAAGGCTTGGGGTCTTTTGTTAGCCTGGAGCGGAAATCACACGCACAAAGACACACACACACACACACACACACACACACACACACACATACACACACACACACACACACACACACACACACACACACACACACACACACACACACACACAAGCATGCACGCACGCACACGCGCATGCGCACATACAAAATTACGCAGGTATGCAAGCATGTCCGCACGCACTGACGCGAGTACGCACGCAATACACAAAATGATCACTGTTTCGGTCATCTTAGATTATATTGATGCACAGTGGGTTCATCGAGGAAAAAGATGCAAGCTTACGCAGATCATCTCCAACACCACACACACACACACACACACACACACACACACACACACACACACACTCTCTCTCTCTCTCTCTCTCTCTCTCTCTCTCTCTCTCTCTCTCCTCTCTCACACACACACACACACACACACACACACACACACACACACACACACACTCTCTCTCTCTCTCTCTCTCTCTCTCTCTCTCTCTCTCTCTCTCTCTCTCTCTCTCTCTCCCTCTCTCTCTCTCTCTCTCACACACACACACACACACACACACACACACACACACACACACACACACACACACACAGAGGTCATTCAACAAAAAGACGCATACCCTGCACGTGAATGACTTGACCATGCAGCAGGCGCCAGTCATTCGGACATAAAAGAAAGTTGAAAACCAAAAAGAAAAAAAAAAAAAAAACGGAAAGCCTTTACATGCCACAAATTGATCATGACAAGTCATATGAGCAAACAGTCACTGGACAACGGACAGCTAGTGTCCACTCTGGACGGTGTATACTATTTCACTACATGGCCATCAGATTACAGCAAACAAACAACCCCCCCCCCCCAAAAAAAAAAATAAATAAATAAATAAATAAAATAAATAAAAAAAAATAAAAAAGGAAAAAGAAAAAAAAAAAAAGAGCTTGTATACCATCAACTCATCTGAGAGAAAAAACGCGAAAAAAAAAGACTTTAGAAAGAACCGGCGTTAAGAAGTGGTGTCCCCTATCAGAAGCTGGTGGAAAGTACTAAAAAAACAATTGCCTAGAAATATAGATAGTAAGGTAAGGTAATGTTGCTTATAGTCCAGCCGACCGCAAAGGGCCATATTAGGGCTGTCTCCGCGTTGAAGTCGACTGACAAGTCATTCGTTCACACAACCCTTAAAAAGACATCTTCTAAAAACACACCCAAAATGTTGTTAAAAATCTTTCCACTGTAAAATCTCTGATCAGATGAAAAATGTTACTATCTTTCAAAAAAAATCAAACCTCGCATCAGGTGCAACATCTCTGAAACAAGGTGTTCGTGCAATCTGCCTTCTCATATCTCTCCACAAATTGTCGTACTCATATGCATTTTTTGGATTGGATGACAGCAGCAATTCGATGTGTTGATGATGGAGTACATTGAACCTTAGTTTCTACATTGATTGTTTTGCCGTTACATATTGTAATGATAGAATGCATTTGTTTAAAAATGTGCCAAAATAAGATTAAAAAAAATGTTGATGAAAGACAAACCCACAAAGAAACAAACAAACCAAAAAGCTATGTAAGAAAAAAGTCACAGCAACATAAAAGCGAAAATAACTCGCACAGACAGAAGGCGCAGGTGAAATTTGTTCGGGGGAAAAAAGAAATCCGCGGCGTCCTCACACAGCAAACAAACACACAAACAAACAAAAACATCTATAACAAAAACGGACGAATGCACATGCTCACAGCCTATAATTATCTATAGCCGTCTCGAGGCCAGGTTCGGAAATCCGGCAGCAGTTGAGGGGCAGTTCACCACACGACAAGTCCGGCAGGAGGTCATCTTCCGGGCAGTTCAAGATGAGACAGGTGGCCACTTCCTCAGTTTCACCGCACACTGTCACAGAACATAGGACACAGCGCCTATGGCCCTCAGAGAACGAGTTGGGACAAGAGGACAGAAAGAGGAGAGGAGAAAGAAGTGGGAGAGAAGAGGATAAGGGTGGCGACGCCCGTGGCGAAGTGGTTAGCGTCGCGGACTCCCGGCTGGGAGATCGTGGGTTCGAATCCCATCAGAAGTCATGTGGGTTTTTGCACCCGACCGCTCCTACCCAGAGTTGAGTCTGCTGCGGACTCAGTTGGGAAGACTGGGACCACACAGTCGAGCTTCATCCACTTAATGGATGCGTTTCTGAGAGTGTTGCTCAAATTTCCTTACCAACACTGCAGGTGCCTGTATCTCTCGGGCCTGGTTGACGCCGGGATATATTATGAAAGGAAGCGTAGAGTACAGCCCTGTCATGTAGTCTCAGACCGAAATGGAAAATCCGTAGCATCATCTTAATCATCCTCATTGTCATCGATCGATCATTAAAAAAAAAATGTCTCAAATTCTGTGGCACTTCATGCCCTGCTCTCATGGTGACCTCAGTTTCGATGTCCTCTCCACATCTGTGGCCTTGGGTTTGTTCCGTTGGGGTCACCGGTATCGGGCGAGTCCATGGGGGCTGTCGCTGGATGGACGTGTGGTGGGCGCCCTCGGAGGGGAGAGAGAGCTCACTCACGCCGGCTCCGCGACTAAGCAATTATTGTCGTCAGTAGGGGGGCTTAGTAGGTGGTGTCCTGCGTATGTTAGATCAGAACAGGCGCCACTGAACACCACCGAAGTGACTCGGCAGCAGTGCAGTGTCTCCTCCGGTGGGTTGCCTCTTGACGACTTAACATTGACTGTTCCCTGTGGATTGCCGGTGCCGGGGTCTGCGGCGGGGCCGACCAGGCTGTGGCTGTGGACGGGGTGTCGGAATGAGCGGCGTGGGTGCACTGCCTCTGAGGTGGCGCAGAGGTTGGGACAGCAAAAAAAAGAAAAAAAAAAAGAAAAAAAAAAAGGGTAGCGACGCAGTAACAGGAGAAAGAGGGGGTGGGGGTGGGGATGTATAAGTTTATGAAGAATGTAGTAAAGTAAGGTAATGTTGCTTATAGCCAGCCCAGCTGACCGCAAAGGGCCATATCAGGGCTGTCACCGCATTGAAGTCAACTCACCAGTTAATACTGAAAGGAAAGGGAAGAAAAAAACATAATCCTTTAAAAACACACCTAAGAACACACTGGAAATTTTTTTTAATCCTTCCTCCGTAAAATCTTAGATGAGATGACACATATTGATCCCTTTCAGAAATTCAAAGATCACTTCAGGTGGGATATCTCTGAACAAAGTTTTCATGGAGTCTGCTGTAAAATGTTTATGTCTCACATCATGCAAGGCCAAACACTCTAAAAAAAAATGTTTCACTGTGAGTGGTACATGACATGGAATGGAATGCACCACGGAGCATCTTCACCTTTTTAAAACATGAGAATGGGTATGAAAGGAGCGGCCTGTATGCGAACGGCACAAGACTGTTTCTTCTTTACGGCCGCTCGGGGACATGGTAAAACTCTTTCAGGTCTGGACGGATTGTAAATAGTTTGTTCATGGCGACATCTGCAAGAAAAGGGGCGGTGATTCTAAAAGTTGCAACACCTTGTTTTGTTTTTCTCTGTGAAGAGAATCGTGGTCCTTGAGGAGCGCAAGTCTTGGGAATACGGTTCATATTGTAACTCAACACTGGCGGGGTCTAAGGATTCTAGCTGGAGAAATGGAGCAGAATAATCCCATCAATCAAAGTAACACGAATCTTTGTTTCTGTTCCTAAAGGACAGCAATAAACAAAAAAGGTAAAAACAAAACAAGTACTGGAGGACTGGAGCAGAAGAATACCATCAGACACGGTGATCTGAATCTTCTTTCTTTTCCTATTCCATCAATTAAGGTGATCGGAATTTTCTTTCTTTTCCTAATCCATCAATCAAGGTAATCTGAATCTTCTTTTTTCTCCCTATTCCATCAATTAAAGTAATCTGGATCTTCTTTCTTCTTCTATTCCATCAATCAAGGTAATCAGAATCTTCTTTCTTTTCTTAATCCATCAATCAAGGTAATCTGAATTTTTCTTTCTCTTCCTATTCCATCAATCAAGGTAATCTGAATCTTTTTTTTTTTTCCTTATCTATCAATCAAGGTAATCTGAATTTTCTTTCTTTTCTATTCCATCAATCAATGTAAACTGATTTTTCTTTCCTTTTTCTATTCCATCAATCTAGGTAATCTGGATTTTCTTTCTCTTCCTATTCCATCAATCAAGATAATCTGAATTTTCTTTCTTTTTTTCTGTTCCATCAATCAGGGTAATCTGGATTTTCTTTCTCTTCCTGTTCCATCAATCAAGGTAATCTGAATTTTCTTTCTTTTTTTTTTCTATTCCATCCATCAGGGTAATCTGGATTTTCTTTCTCTTCCTGTTCCATCAATCAAGGTAATCTGAATCGTTTTTTCTCTTTCTGTTCCATCAATCAAGGTAATCTGGATTTTCTTTCTCTTCCTGTTCCATCAATCAATGTAACCTGAATCGTTTTTTTTCTTCTTCCCTGTTCCATCAATCAAGGTAATCTGAATCGTTTTTTTCTTTTCCTATTCCATCAATCAAGGTAATATGATTTTTTTTCTTTACCTAAAGCACAGCAACAAACAAACAAAAATAAAGACAAAACAAATCTGCTGGCACGTTACTGGTTCTTTTTTACAGAAAACAAACAAAGACACACGGAGAAAAGAGCAAACCAAAGGAAAATTACTCATTTGCTCAGAGGGGTTGTAGAGGAGGCAGGAGTCGTCGTTGTTGTCGTCGTCGTTGTCGTTGTCGTTGTCGTCGTTTGACATCTGCGACGCCAGGGAAAACGACGGCCAAAGCGTTGTCGCCATCTGGACCGGCCACCCGTCTGTTCAATTCCATTAAATGTCATTTAACTTAAATAGAACTGACTGAATTAGGCCCTACAACACTTTAATGATCTCTTGCAGTACTTGTTGAATTGGACTACTTGAGAAACTAACAATTTGAGTCTCATGAAAAAAAAAAACATTACAAATAGAAAATGTCAAATACATGCAAAATGTGCTTAAACGTTGACAGGAAATTTTTTAGAGAAGAATACAAAGTATTAAGATTCTGTATCAGGTCATCGTGTGATTTTGTTCTCTAGTTTTACATTCCAGTTAGAAATATATGAAACACAAATATTAACGTTCAGTTAAATACAGTAGCTATTTATCCCATCTCACAGTGTGTTTCATCATTCTCACTACCAGCTCCGTCTAAAACTCTGTTATCATTTCTCACCGCTGTCGACCCCCTCTAAGACTAATGTCATCTTCTCTTAACAATCGGCTCTATCTTCCAGTCTGTTGTCATTACTCTCTCTCTCTCTCTCTCTCTCTCTCTCTCTCTCTCTCTCTCTCTCTCTCTCTCTCTCTCTCTCTCTCTCTCTCTGTCTGTCTGTCTGTCTGTCTCCGTCTATCTTCTGCAGCTGTCTCTCTCTCTCTCTCACCATCTCTCTCTCTCTCTCTCTCTCCATTCTCCAGCTGTAAACTCCATCTCTCCGTCTATTTTCTGCAGCTGTTGTTACCCCATCTCAAAGTCTTTTGTCACCATTTTCACAGCTGAAAATTCTATTTCACAATCTGTTGTCTCCATTTCACGGCTGTCAACTCCGTCTAACAATCTGTGTCTCCATCTCACAGATGTCAACTCAACTCATCTCACAATCTGTTGTCACCACTCTCATAACTGTCAACTTCAACTCACTGTCTTGTCACCATTCTCACAGCTGTCAACTCCATCTCACAGTCTGTTGTCACCATTCGTTTCCCAGTGTCACCATTCTCACCAGTGTCGTTTCCATCATACATACTCAACAGTGTCGTCTTTCCATCATACAGTCTATTGTCACCATTCTCACCAGTGTCGTCTCCACATACAGTCAGTTGTCACCATTCTCACCAGTGTCGTTTCCATCATACAGTCTGTTGTCACCATTCTCACCAGTGTCGTTTCCATCATACAGTCTGTTGTCACCATTCTCACCAGTGTCGTTTCCATCATACAGTCTGTTGTCACCATTCTCACCAGTGTCGTTTCCATCATACAGTCTGTTGTCACAGTGTCGTTCCATCATACCATTCTCATTCTCACCAGTGTCGTTTCCATCATACAGTCTGTTGTCACCATTCTCACCAGTGTCGTTTCCATCATACAGTCTGTTGTCACCATTCTCACCAGTGTCGTTTCCATCATATACTCTGTTGTCACCATTCTCACCAGTGTCGTTTCCATCACATACTCTGTTGTCACCATTCTCACCAGTGTCGTTTCCATCATACAGTCTGTTTGTCACCATTCTCACCAGTGTCGTTTCCATCATCACATACTGTTGTCACATTCTGTTGTCACCATTCTCACCAGTGTCGTTTCCATCACATACAGTGTCGTTTCCATCATACAGTCTGTTGTCACCATTCTCACCAGTGTCGTTTCCATCATACAGTCTGTTGTCACCATTCTCACCAGTGTCGTTTCCGTCACATACTCTGTTGTCACCATTCTCACCAGTGTCGTTTCCATCATACAGTCAGTTGTCACCATTCTCACCAGTGTCGTTTCCATCACATACTCTGTTGTCACCATTCTCACCAGTGTCGTTTCCGTCACATACTCTGTTGTCACCATTCTCACCAGTGTCGTTTCCGTCACATACTCTGTTGTCACCATTCTCACAGCTGTCAACTCCAATTCACTGTGGTTGTCACCACTGCTACCCATGTCAATGCCATCTCGGTCTGTTGTTCTCACCGGTGTCAGATCCTTCTCACAGTCTGTTGTCACCATTCTCACCAGTGTCGACTCCATCTCAAAGTCTGTTGTCATCATTCACACTAGTGTCAAATTCATCTGACACCCTACTCTCATCATTCTTACTAGCTGTTTGGCTCTTGAACGGGAACTTCACGCTTAGAAGCTTACTGTTTCCCTGGCATATGTGTCATTCACCCTTCCGCTCCAAACCCTCTCCTCAAACGAGTCACTCACCACGGTAGCCCAGAGCAGAATACAACACAGCAGTACAGAGATTCTGGAAAGGAGCATCGTGCAGTCTTTCGTCTTTCAACAGGAAAACAAACCACACACAAACGCAGCCCTCGGCCCTTAGATTTATCGTTAACGTTTTCTAGCTGTTGTCTAAAAGAATCCTTCTTCAGTTGGGGCGGCTTCCCCACTCTCCCACCCCTTTCTAGAGGGCCTATATCCCTGTGTGTTCTGTGTCTCGGTCACAGGTGCGGAAATAATCTAGCAGACGGACAAAGCTTTGATCAATAACTCTCACGCCCTCTGCTTCCGTTCCCGCCCACGTTCTGCCGTAATAACAACGCAGTTTTTTGGAGACAAACTGGGTACAGTAGAACCTGATGATAACGGCCCACACCATTCTTTCAGAATCGGGTCTTAACTTTGAAGTGGGTTTCATTGGAAACCTTTCACAAAGGGTTTCCTGTCCAGTTATTTATCGTCTAAACTCTTAACAACTAACGCTGGTAGTTCGACGAACCAATCTCATCATCTACCGTTTGTGCCGCACTTCTTACGACAAGAATATCCCATTGTCTGGACGGACAATGGTCATCCAACGATTCTCCCATCCAGAGCCGAATGCTGGCAGATTCACTGTTCATTATCGGTGACCTTCGTTGATATTTTGACGTTTCAGCATCTCTACACATCAAAAGTCTGTGGCATCATCACCCTGCTTTACCAGCCTGTGTCAGAACCTACCCATGTATGTGGTCCTGACGATGATTGGTGGTGTGCAGGAAGGGTGCATCCAAAAAGCACGAATTTGTGTGGCTTTTCAGTCGGGTAGAATCAAATACCGCTAGTCTTAAATCGTCTGAAAGCGCAAATTCCAACAAAGTCATTTTCAAAGTGGGGTTACTGCAGGCGGAAACTGAAACAAACCTAAAAGAAAAGTTACTGTTCTGCCAAACGAAAGAGACAAACAAATGACAAGACAAAACACGACGACGCGTTTCGACATCTTTGGTCTTCTTCAGGCAAGACAAACAGTATTCAAGACAATGAAAACGAAGGACGAACAATGTCACGTCTGTCTTCAAATTCGGTGCTAGATGGATGTAAAAAGGTCGAAACGCGTCGTGTTTTGTCTTGTAATTTGTTTGTCTCTTTCGTTCGGTGGAACAGTAGCTCTTCTTTTAAGTTGGTAACATACAAAAGAATCAATGCTTGGGTGTCCTTTGGGTTTAGTTTTTTTTTTTGGGGGGACTCCCCCCCCTCCCTCTCCCCCCCCCCCCCCCCCCCCCCCCCCCCCCCCCCCAAGTCCTGTGTGTGCGTGTATGTACTTCAAAGCGTGTTGCATAGTAGTAGGCCTCCGTCGGTCTTAGCTGACCATGGATAGAGTATATCCGACCTAAGAATTATATCTGTCGAACTGTCTGCTCACCCCAAGCAGCGTCGCCTGTGGCTGTAGAGACCGATACGAGATGGCAGTATCTGTCACAATGATCACATCTGTATGCTAACACTGGTTTGTTGGCAGTCATCCCCTTTATGTGGGCTCGCTTTTCTGCTGCAGCAGCTGTCTCTTTGACTTCGCCAATCTGCAGCTGTTTCTTGAGAGTGCTTCTCCAGCTGTTGCTGTCTGCAGCAAGGTCCTCCCAGGACTCAGTGTTGATCTCAAGCGCCTTCATATCTCTTTTGCAAACGTCTTTGTATCTAAGCTGTGGGCGGCCAATGCTTTTCTGCCCTGCAGCAAGTTCTCCACAGAGGATGTCTTTTGGGATGCGACCATCCTCCATGCGACGAACATGGCCCAGCCGACGCAGCCGGCGCTGTCTCAACAGGGTATACATGGTAGGGAGGCCAGCGCGAGACAGGACTTCGGGTGCTGGTCACCCTGTCTTGCCAGGAGATGCCGAGCATACGCCGGAGGCTTCTGAAGTGGAAGGAATTGAGCCGTTTCCTGGCGACCATGCGTGGTCCATGTCTCACTGCCATACAGGTGCTGAGCTTGCAGGTGTTATACACAGCCATCTTTGTCTTTGTGGTCAGCTTGGGATTTGTCCACACTCTTTGAGTGAAGCGAGCAGGTGTTGTGGCTGCTTTTCCGATCTCTTTGTCGATCTCAGTGTAAGGGAGATGTTATTGGTGATGGAGGACCCAGGATAGGTGAACTGATGGATGGCATCAAGCTCATAGTCATCAATGGTGATGGCTGGTGGTGACGGCGTGTCTTGACCCAGACATTTTGTCTTCTTCAGGCTGATAGTCAGACCAAAGATCTGGCTGAGAAATCTTACTGACGTCGATGCGGAAGCTCCCTTGTTTCTTTGAGCAGTGGAACTTCTTTAGTTGCAGCCTGATCCTGCAGCATACCAGGGAGTGGTCTGTGTCGCAGTCCGCGCAGTGGTAAGAGCGAGTGTGGAGAAGGTTTCTGACAGCGAAGCGTCTTACTTGGATCAGATCCAGTTGGTGCCAATGCTTTGAGCGCGGATGTCTCCAGGAGACTTTGTGTTGAGGCTTTGTCTTGAAAAAGGAGTTAGCGATGCACAATTCGTAACAGGCGCAAAACTCAAGCAATTGCTGTCCGTTCTCTTTCATTTTCCCCACTCTACAGGAGCCAAGGCAAGAGGGCCACGAGAGGGCCACTCTGGCATTGAAGTCGCCAGGAGAACAAGTTGTTCTGTGCTGTGGATGTTCCTTATGGTAGATGCAAGATTTTCATAGAACTTATCCTTGTCGTTCGGAGTGGCAGACAGAGTCGAAGCATATACGCTAACAAGAGTGACAAGGCCTTCGGTGATGTTGAGGTGGAGTGAAGAGTCGCTCTGAGCCGCTACTGCCCTGGTTCTATCACACTCAGCAGGCTGTTCACTACTGCAAAACCTATTCAACACTCTCTTGGGGCATCAGAGCTCTTTCCTTGCCAATAAAAAGTGTAGTCCCTCTCCTTTAGTGTGCCTGTGTCAGCCAGCCGTGTTTCCTGCAGGATGGCGATGTTCACATTCAATCTCTTGAGTTCATTGTTGATGACAGCTGTGTTTCTAGCGTCGCTGAATCATGAAGGTCTTGAGAAAGCCCAGGCATCATTGTCCGGACATTCCAACATCCCAGTTTTAGCACTGATCCCTTTCTTGAAGTTTCCTTGTTGCCTGGTGCGGTAGTTTAAGACCTGCTTATCGGATGTGTTCTCCTAATCTCCATGCACCCAATGAGGAAGGCAGGTCGTGGCGGGACAGCACCTTATTAGCTTGGGGCTAGCTTAGGCGGGCAGTGGCTGTCCAGTGAGACGCGAAGAAAACCCCCACCGTCGGAAGCAACCCCTAGCGTCACGCTCTACGCCAATTGAGCGCTGACTTATAACCGGTATCTGTTGCTTCCCGTGTTGTGTAGACGCAAGAAGCGAAGCTGGAGTGTCTTCTCCAGGTCGAGGGTGCAAGTGAGTGAGTGATTCTGGATGGATGGATGGATGGATGGATGAAAGCCTGGGCATTGTAACATGGAGGACAGGTTGTTGCCCATGCAGCTAGTCCCCCCTCTCCACTTCGCTGACGGGTCCAAAGGAACAACAGGGCTGTCACAGCTTGGTGCCAGTGTGGTCGCAGGAGCTGCCGGAGGGTGACAAAGTTTGCAATCCAACCGCCTTAGGGGCTCCACTCCGGATTTTTTTGTCAGGGTTTACTCCCTGAGCTAGATGGCCGCGAATAGCTCTCCAGAGCTGGCGCCCTCTGATGGGTCTTTTATTTTATTTCCATCAGGGTGTCTGTCCACCTCTCCCCACCATCTTCCTGAGAGCTGGTGGGGGTGCCGGTTTAGTCGCCGACAATTCGACCCTGTGACAGGTAATACTGGGATCCAGGTTACCAGTAGCAGATCTATCTATCTGACCTGACTGTGTTGCGTACAAGGATAAAAAAAATATATAGTATGCTGTGTATAGCGCCAGGAGACAGTCTGGCTCCCGTACGAGACCCCTGTTCCATACCAACGCTTCTTTCGGTCACATATTGAGGACAGTATGGTCACAGAAAATATTGAGGATGCTCTGAGATGACAAGGGAAACGCACAGCACCATTAGATTACAATCAATCAAAGTAATAAATTTTCTGACGTAAAGAAGAGAAGCGCTTGTTCAGGAGAGGGGTCAAAAGGAAAGCTTTCAGGGTCAAGGTTTTTACAAGATTCATAGATTCATACGCCAAGTGAATCACTTAAAATAAGTATCACTTGAAATAGGCAGTATATGTTGTAAACAACACACACACACACACACACACACACACGCGCACACACACACACACACACACGCACGCACGCACGCACGCACGCACACACACACACACTCTCTCTCTCTCTCTCTCTCTCTCTCTCTCTCTCTCTCTCTCTCTCTCTCTCACACACACACACACACACACACACACACACACACACACACACACACACACACACACATTTACACTTTTCGACTTTTCATCTCTTTTAAACATTCAAACGCGCACTTTGGACGCTCCTGCTTTTGAGCTAATCGCGCTTTTGGACGTCTCCGTTCAGGGAAAAGAATCGTCTTCTGAAGTCGATGTCCATTATGCCCGCCTTGCCCTCCATCCACATTGGAGTCCGGTGTGACCTTTACCTCATCAGTCGACAGGGAGTTTCGTCGGCCGGCGACGATGAAGTTTGGCTGACCGTAACAGTTCATCTAGTTCTTCCAGTCACTTAAGTTTAAGGAAACTCTTGGCGGTGGACTGTTTCTATCAACTTTTGTCCCCCCTTTCCTCACACATTTACTGTCTTAACACACCAACCCAAATAAAGCCTAGCAGTTTTAAAAAGATGTTAGAAATAACTCCGCTTAACATGGACAAACGAATCACAAGACAAAAAGCAAGACGCGTTTCTTCCTCTTACGTCTAAATTAGTAGTAGTAGTAGTAGTAGTAGTAGTAGTAGTAGTGGTAGTAGTAGTAGAAGTAGTAGTAGTAGTTGTTGTTGTTGTTGTTGTCGTTGTTGTTGTCATAGGTGATTGCTCGTTCTTCATTTTCGTTGTCCTGAGTGTGTTTATATTGCCTGAAGAAGACCTAAGAAGTCGCAACACGTCGTTTTTTTTTTTTTTTTTTTTTTGTTTGTTTGTCTTGTGATTCGTTTGGCCATGTTGTTTGGCCGGAGTTATTTCTAACACTTTTTAAGATTTGTTTAGATTTCCGCCTGCAGCGGCCACACTTTTCCAGTGAAGAGCGATTGTCAAGACAGAAGTGAACACTAGACACGGTATAGTTCAGAGATTCAATCGAAGCAAGTGTTCCGATCATTTTCACTTTACATAGTTTGGTTGCTAGGCGAGCCCAAGGGAAGTGACTCTGCTCTCCAATTCGACTATACACATCGGGTTTGCTCTTCGTGGTACCACCGGGGGGGGGGGGGGGGGGGGGAGCGGACAGGGGGCGGTTCGACACCGAATGGCTCCCTTGTAATCAAGGCAACCCAGGTCGACACGGAGAACCTGGAATGCTGGTCATTGAAGGGCTGTAACATCCGGGCGACTGCGAAGGGAAGCAACCTGACGTTATAGTCGAAGTTGTTGCTGCTGCAGTTGTTGGCGTTGTTCTTATTTTGTTTTGTTGTTTCATATGATGTTCCGTTATTGCATCATTGACCCATTTTTATCAGGGAAGAGGGGCGGGTGGGGGGGGGGGGGGGGCGTGACGGAAGCACAGTCAGGCAGTCAGAGATTTCTTCAGCCATTGATCGCCATTTATATGGCAAAGGAAGAAGAAGACAGATGGAATAAGTTATCCAGGAGACAGGATATAAATCGAGTTGGTGAGTCTTTATTGTGAAGTATCACTGTTTATATGGCAAAGGAAGAAGAAGACAGATGGAATAAGTTATCCAGGAGACAGGATATAAATCGAGTTGGTGAGTCTTTATTGCGAAGTATCACTGTTTATATGGCAAAGGAAGAAGAAGACAGAAGGAATAAGTTATCCAGGAGACAGGATATAAATCGAGTTGGTGAGTCTTTATTGCGAAGTATCACTGTTTATATGGCAAAGGAAGAAGAAGACAGAAGGAATAAGTTATCCAGGAGACAGGATATAAATCGAGTTGGTGAGTCTTTATTGTGAGTATCACTGTTTATATGGCAAAGGAAGAAGAAGACAGAAGGAATAAGTTATCCAGGAGACAGGATATAAATCGAGTTGGTGAGTCTTTATTGTGAAGTATCACTGTTCAAATCCACTTGGAATCCCTTTTCAATATCATGCTCGCATTCAGTGGAACAGAAAGCCCATGTATGTACAAAAGAAACCTTCAGGGTGCAGTGACAGCCGTTGGCAATTTCCTTGAAACAGATACAGTGTGGGAGATAGCACCGACAATGGATTACTCTACCACAGTAATTGAGAATACCCGTTGAGAAACAGACAAAGCTGAATTGCTGTTATTTCCGAAGATTGGATATCTGTGCGCGCGCGCGCGCGCGCGCGTGTGTGTGTGTGTAGTTTACATCGCATTCAGCGCCAAGATATTTGAATCTCCTACAGATCCACTCCCTCCCTCCCCCTCACCTCTTTTCTCTCATTTTTTTTTTTTCATTGAAGAGATGACGTTCATCTCTGATGCCTTCCGTCTAATCGATACCCGAAGCAACACAAAGAACAGGACAGGCTGCTGACCGCACGTACTTTTCACAATCTGTCGGACACGTGTGCTGGTCAGGTACAATAGCGGGTGATTAGAATATATAATTATATAAGGGCTATTGGTTCTCACAGAGAGAGAGAGAGAGAGAGAGAGAGAGCTCACCTCCTCAGACAACCGTTTCGGTCCCGATCTCTGTATGCGCAAAGGGATTCGGGCCGCATCGACGTCGTGTCTTCACTTGCGGTGCTCTTCTGTGTTGTTAGATTTTTTTTTTTTTTTAATTTTCTTGGTGTTGCTGAGATTGAAACGGGAACTGTGACGTCGACTTACAAAAATAGAAATCGCGCCCCTCTCAGTTAAAAAGAAATACGTTCCTAGTTTGTCTGGAAAAAAAAGGTTCCTGAAAAGAAAAGAAAATAAACGAATCGTTTTGTTTCAATAAATCTAGCAAGTATCCTTATCTGCTGAGCATTAATCTTCGTTTTTTCCTGTTTTCATTTCTTTTCACCCCATCTTTCCCTGGAAGTTCGCTAATCAGTGATATCCAGTCACGGCCTTTATAGTAATCACCGATAACTCCTGTGTCATTCAAACAGACAAGTAAACAAAAACAAGAATAAAATAAAAACTATGACGCGTACGCCCTCGCAAAGCTTCTACGTTCGAAGCTGTCGATCAAGTCTGTTGTCTCCTTTAGCTGACCATCCTACAGATGATAAACCAATGGCCTTGTGTTATTCATTCACCTCTGCATGCGTTCAAAGCTGCTCGGTTTCTAAGACAAGGTAGCCCAAGGCACAAGAGAGTAAACGAAACCTTATAATCCACCCGTTTCCAAAAGCTTGTATAAGTGATGGACGCTTTCCGTTGGCATAATCTTTTCACAAACAAACATATCAAACGACCAGGATCTTGGGCACAGTATCCGTCTCTGGCAAAAATAGAGGTATGTCGAAAATCGTTGGGGTGCGTAGGGAAAATGGGTAAAAGTGGAAATGTAATTGAAAACAGGAATGTCTTAGAAACAGGAGAGATATACGACATAATCTAAATCATTAGTTTCAAAGTGAGGTGACAGCAAGCGGAAATTCGTACAATTGAAAAAAAAGAACTGTAGATAAATCCACCGGTTAACATGGACAAACAAATTACAAATAAAACACGATGCGTTTTAAACCTCTTAGGTCTTCTCCAGGCAAGATAAACAACATTCAGGACAATAAAAAACGAAAAACGAACGATCCCTTATCTTCTCATATTTGTCGTAAGATGAGCTTTGACTTATGAGTTTGAAAATGCATGGACGTGAAGAAATAATTATGTCGGAGTATGTAGGAAATGAAATGGATAATGGAGGAGACAGTTGCGGTATATAAAAAAAAGGGGGGGGGGGGGGAGGGGCATACATGGGAAAACTGTGGGGGTTGACAGAAAAAAAAGGTAGGAACGTGAGGAACAGGTAGGAAAAACTGGGATGCCTAGAATGAATAGGGATAGGCAGAAAAAAAAAAAAATGAGGGTAGTGTGATATGTGGCAAACGTAGGGCAAAATATCGATATGAAAGCACACAGTGGGTTGTGTATGAAAAGATAGAAAATTGTGGGGAAAGGTTAGAATGTGTAGGAAAAGGTAGGGACATAGCAGAAAAGGCAGGGGTATGTAGGAATTGGTGGGGATATTCAGAAAATGGTAGAGAAATTTGGGGTAAAGTAGAGGCATGTAGGAACATACACGGTTGAATATGAAAAGGTGGAGGAAATGTGGGGATAGGTAGTGATTAGTAGGAAAAGGGTAAGGGATACGTAGGATTCGTTAGGGATTCCGGGGATATAGTGGTAATATTTTGAAAAGGTAGAGATATGTAAAAAAAAAATGAAATAAAATAAAACAAATTAAGACACAGTTATGCAGGGAAAGGTCGAATATCAATGTAAAATTTGGGATGCATGCGATAAAGTATAAACATTTGGAAAAGGTAGAGTTCTATAGGGAAAAAGGGAAGACTAAGGTAGAATTATTAAAAGGGAAAGGTAGATGTGTTGGAAAAGGTAGAGCTGTTGAAGGAAAAGGTAGAGTTATTATTGGAAAAGGTGGGGGTAATTTATCAAGAGAAGGGTAGATATGCTGGAATAGGTCGAGCTGTTGTAGAAAAGGTTGGGATGTGTAGGAACGGGTGAGAATCGGTAAGGACAGACAGAGATATGCAGGGAAAGATAGGGATAT
The DNA here is from genome assembly GCA_016801955.1 of Conus betulinus. Taxonomy (NCBI): domain Eukaryota; kingdom Metazoa; phylum Mollusca; class Gastropoda; order Neogastropoda; family Conidae; genus Conus; species Conus betulinus. Next base: position 156,444 of record JADBJO010003044.1, on the reverse strand, counting down.
GGAAAAAAAAAGGGCAGCGATATACAGAGAAAGGCAGGGAAATGTTTGAGAAAGGTAGAGATACACAGCGATAGTTAGGACTACGTAGGAAAGGGTAGGGAAATGAAGAAAAAAAATCATGGATCTGCGCGATAAAAAATGTAAACGTGTAGCGAAAGTTAGGGATGTATTGAAAAGGGGCAGGGATCTATAGGGAAATGTAGGGAACATACAGAACAAAGGGTGGGGATAATTATACTAGTCACATAAAGTTAAGCACAGGCCTTTGCACACAGGGGGGTTGATTCATCCCTTCAAAAAACATTGGTTTTTTTTGTTATGCGGCAACCAATGATGGAATCTCACACAGCAGTGTGTAATCCATCCAGCCTGTGTCAACTGGTAGTGCGCACGGGGGTCTTGGTGACCTCGTTACCGCGCGGGATAAAAAGTGCAAAGTTGCGTTAACTGTGCCTGTTTTGCATCAAGCTTGCTGGCGACACAAGATGTGTAAAATGAAAAATTCTTTTTCCCCGTGCAAGAGCAGTCTCTCAAGTGAGTTTTATGCCCCTTTCTTTTGGCTGTTTAAGCGCGGGGTTGGTTACTGTCAGCCCTTTTCTCACCATGCCACCACGACGAAGAAAACTTAGCACCTTTGACAAAAACCAGGGCGATTGCGTGGGATACAAGATGGCATTGCAAAGGCTGAAGTGGCGCGACGACTTGGTGTGCATCATTCAGTTATTGTTAGACTGAATCAGCGTTTTTTAGGGCGACCAACAGCGTTGAAGAGAGAGGCCACGGTCAGGTCGGCCTAGGCAGACTACTCCCAGAGAAGATCGTTTCATCGAGAGAGGCAGGCCCTATTGCAGCGGGATACCACTTCCACCAGCATCCAAAGGCAGCTTCGTATGGCAAATAACACCATCCTCAGCCGTCAAGCCATACGAAACCGTCTTCACCACTTCGGCCTCAGATCACGTCGCCCAGCTGTTCGACCACGACTGCTAGCAGCCCATAGGCTGGCTCGCCGAGCTTTCTGCCATCGTCATGTGAGATGGAACCAACAACAGTGGTCCCAGGTCCTCTTTTCAGATGAGTCGCGGTTTAGTCTTGAACACAATGACGGCCGAACTAGAGTTTGGAGGCGTGTTGGTGAACGTTACATTGATGCAGCTGTTCGCCAGACCAGGGCCTTAGGGGGAGGATCTGTTATGGTATGGGTGCCTTCAGCCTCCACCACAAGACACCACTCTACCGTATTGATGGAAACCTCACAGGCATCCGCTATCGGGATGAAATCCTGGCGCCTTTCGTTGTTCCGACCATGCAACGAATAGGACCCATGGCAGTCTTCCAAGACGACAATGCTCGGCCACATAGGGCCGGGTGGCCGAAACTTCATTGTGCAGGCCGGCATCAACAGGATGATCTTCCCGGCGTATAGTCCCGACCTCAATCCCATCGAGCATATGTGGGATGAGTTGGGGAGACGTGTGAAGGAAACCATCCACCTCCCAGAGACCGCCAGGATCTCTTCCAAATGCTGCAACTGGAATGGCAGAGAATCCCTCAGAGGGTCATCAGAACACTGGTCAACTCGATGAGGAGTCGCTGCGTGGAATGTCTCGCCAATGGCGGTGGCCACACCCACTATTGAAATGATTTTGTGAACTGAACAGATTTTGCGAACTTTGATTTCGACCCATCCTCTGTTTAATTGTCTGTAAATCAACAACCGTTCATTCGATCCCAATGAAATTCGATGTACGTTGGAACAAGATAATGAATTAAATCTGTTCCCAATTTCAAAATCGTGGTTTTTATATTTTGGAATTATGCGGGTACATGTAAACTGTGCTTAACTTTATGTGACTAGTATATATAGGAAAAGATAGGGATATACCAGGAAAGACAGGAATATGTAGGACAAGGTGCTTATATATGTGTGTTGGGGGGGCGGGGATAAACTTAGAGATTTGTAGGGGAACGTAGAACTATGTAGAAAAAGATGGAGATATGTGAAGAAAAGTTTATAGATAGGTTGAAGATACAGATCTGCAGGACAAGGAAGAAAAATATGTGGGGAAAAATATTTATCTATGTATCTGTACAGAGAGAGAGAGAGAGAGAGAGAGAGAGAGAGAGAGAGAGAGAGATACAGAACTTTAAAAAAGATAGAAATATGCACAAAAAAAATAGAAATATGTAGAAAAAGGTGTACTAAGGTGGAGCTACGTAACAAAAAGTAGAGATATATGGAGGAGAAAAAGGGAAGATGCATAAACAAAAGACAGACAAAGGTAAGGTTATGTCGAAATATAAGAAGAAAAACAGGGACAAAAAGTAGGTGGACATTTGAAGAAAAGCCGTGGGCATGCGAAAATAAAAGGTAAAGACAGAAGGAAAATGTGGCGAAAACACAATGAAATGTAGAAAAAGGGTAAACAACGGCACAGAAAGACATGAGAACGTCGAGAAAATAGGAAGAACATGAAACTGAATGATGAGTAAAGATAAAAAAGAAGGGTAATGTCCAAACAGGATGAAAACATCTGAAAGGGTAGAATGAGATTGAGAAAGATAAGGAAAATAGTGAAAATATAAGACAAAGGTCAACAACAAAAAAGTAGGAAGAGACAAAAACAATCAAGGAAAAGTTACGAGTGTACTGAGAAAGTTAAGAAAAGATATGAAAACTGAGAAAAGGTTGCAGAGCATCTGAAAAGATTTGGAATGAATCTGAAAAGGCAGGAAATGGCCCGAAAATGTAGGAAAATATTTGAAAAGTGGGGAAATGTCTGAAGCTTAGGGACAAAGTCTGAAAAAAACCGGGAAAGGCCTGAAAATGTTGGGAGGGTCCGACATTCTAGAGGAACGGTTTGACAAAAAGGGACGGAGGAGGGAGGGGTCTTAAAAGGCCTGAACACAAAGGGACGGGTACGGGGGGGGGGGGGGGGGGGGGGTCTGAAAAGGTAGAAAAAGTCGTAATGTATGGAGTAACGTCTGAAAGGTGATAAAAATACTGAAAGGTTGGTGAAGGTGTGAAAAGGTTTGAAAACTGGAAAGGTAGGAAGAGGGAGACAAGGTCTGGAAAGGTAGGAAGAGGGAG
>JADBJO010003044.1:133353-135853 GCA_016801955.1 Conus betulinus | reverse complement strand
CACGCCGCTCATTCCGACACCCCGTCACAGCCGCAGATCGGTCGGCCCGCCGCAGCCCGGCACCGGCGATCCACAGGGAGCAGTCAATGTCAAGTCGTCAAGAGGCAACCCACCGAGAAGACGCTGCACTGCACTGCACACTGCGCGAGTCACTTCGGTGCTGTTCAGTGGCGCCTATTCTGATCTAACATACACAGGACACCACCTACTAAGCCCCCTACTGACGACAATAATTGCTTATTCGCGGAGCCGGCGTGAGTGAGCTCTCCCTCTGGAGGGCGCCAGCACGTCCGTCCAACGACAGCCCCCATGGACTCGCCGATACCGGTGACCCCGACGGAACCAAACCAAGGCCACACACGTGGAGAGGACATCGAAAACTGAGGTCACCATGAGAGCAGGGCATGAAGGGCACAGAATTTGAGACTTTTTTTTTTTAATGCTGATTGATGAGAATGAGGATGATTAAGATGATGCTACGGGTTTCCATTTCGGTCTGAAACTACATGGCAGGGCTGTACTCTACGCTTCCTTTCAGGATATATCCCGGCGTCAACCAGGCCCGAGAGATACAGGCACCTGCAGTGTTGGTCAGGAAATTTGAGCAACACTCTCAGAAACGCATCCATGAAGTGGATGAAACTCGACTGTGTGGTCCCTGTCTTCCCAACTGAGTCCGCAGCAAACTCAACTCTGGGTAGGAGTTGGTCGGGGGCAGAAAAACTCACATGACTCTGATGGGATTCGAACCCACGACCTCCCAGCCGGGAGTCCACGACGCTAACCACTTCGCCACGGCGGCTGGTGCCTCCATGACTTTCCATTCATATTTCTTTTTTTACTTTTTGTATTGCTATGATTTTCGTGTGTGTGTTCTGTCCTATATGATTTGTACATTATTGTACTGAATTTGTTTATAACTGTAATAGGAAGATCTACCGCCTTCATGGTATATGCACACTGGCTTACAAGGAATGTTTTGATCGCCACAGCTTTAAATACTGAAGTCATGCTTACTCCATTCCTTGATCAGCTTGTTCACTCCATCAGTTTTACTTGTCCAGTTGTCTTCAAATGTATCTAGCAATGTGTATTTTTTTAAATCTGCGCCTAATATTTCATATTTTTCAACAGCGACCAGAGGAAGATTTGGATTACCGACTTATGTACCCATTTTGAGTGCTTCTGACTTCTGTTCGTAAGTTTGGGGCCGAAAATCTTGAATTGCGTGCTCTTAGATTTTTTAGAGGAGAGGGAGGAAGGAGGTGTTTTTGTTTATTTTCTATTTTCTTTCCTTCTTTCTTTCTTTTATTCTCTTTTTTTGTGTGGTCGATTGGTCATTGCTTTGTTTTTCAAAGTCACAAACTTTAGAACGAACTTTCTTTCCTGTATGAATGTATAATATCAATGTAATGTGTCCAGGCTTACATCTCTGGAATTTCTAAACGGTGCATCAGTAAACTTAGCATTTCTTCATATTTCAAGCTTTCGAGAAAGGGTTTCAGACATTTTGAGTTATTGAAAGTTGTAAAAAAAAAAATTAAAAAAAAAAAAAAAATCGGTCGTCTCGCGGTTTCTCCAGTTGTATTTTGGTTGTGATTGTACAGTTTACTGACAAGAGATGATGGATTCTGAATTCATAGCTCCATCATTTTTTTTTTTTTTTATTGTAATTCAGTTTCAACCATGCGACGCCACACCGCAAAATATAGCGAGCCTGCATCAGTGCGCACTTGCTATGGAAACCAGTTTCTATTCAGATTCGCTAGATCGTAATGAATCCTTTGAAAGCCAAATTCAGCCGTGCTTTCTGTCAAAGCTGACACTGTTCCAGTAAAAGTGCTTGGGAATGGCTCTTGAACTAGTCTGATACTGGATATCAGATCATACTGCCTACTGTTCCTGTGGTACTCTGGCAAATCTGAGTCACGATGTCAACAAGTGAAATTACAGGATCAAGCGCCTGTCGGTTTAAGCCGATCAAAAGCCGACTATTAACAGAAAACCTGAATATTAACAGAAAACCCTGACTATTTACAGCACTTTATTTACTGTGACGAAAGCGTTGGTTTCTCAAGATACAGTTTATGTCTCCCTGATTTGAAAGATGTGTAGTGGAATGATGCTTCTAATGAATACAGGAATCAGAGAACTCATCACTACGCTTTTGACAGCCGGTACACACACACACACACACACACACACACACACACACACACACACACACACACACACACGCACGCACGCACGCACGCACGCACGCACGCACGCACGCAGGCATGCACAACCTCTGCTAGTTTGACTTTCAAACGAAATGGCTTAAGACATGTTACGACGGTGCGAATATGTTTATTCATAATGTGGAAGTGACGTTTGAATAACTTAAGTTTTCATGCTCGATGTAAACCAGCGCCCTTTCCGCAAACGCTTTCTACTATTTTCTGATAACGCTTTCGATCATGTTCTAGCGTACTCCACTATGACACAGGCACTGTTAATC
>JADBJO010003044.1:113353-128353 GCA_016801955.1 Conus betulinus | reverse complement strand
CACTCAAGGTTAATTATTTGTGAAGCTTACCGCAAGAGCTTCATATAGTACAGCCATCAAATGGCTATCTTTATTTCAGAAAGTTCTATATGAGAAATCATAAAAGTCTTAAAGAAAGAGAAGCCCACTTTAGACATCATTTCGGGTTAAATGGACCAGGGATTGGTAAATATTGGGCCATGGGCCTATATTAATCGACACGCATTAGTCATAAACCCAAACCCAATATTGTTTGTTGGCCCTATAAGACGTGTGAGCTTGTTCGATAATCCGTTTAACCCCATTTTAGTCACAAGTAACCCAAAAGTTATCAGAGTCCATAATGCAGAGCTTCAGGCGTCATCTGGCTTTGTTTTACTGCAGTCCTTCTAAGGCATCAAAGCTCCAAGGAAGCCGTGATTTGAAATTAATTAATAACATAGTATTTGGTTGACAGGATCATCCATTTCTTTTCTAAAGCTTTTATCTAGCTTAAAGAAATAAACAACTCAGAAAAAAATGCAGAACGCAACGTTCAAAATGGGTTTTCTTCACTGCGCTTGTTTTAAAGCACCTAAGGCCCTAAATATAATCATGTTCAAAATGTGAAACATAACACATTTATATAAATTTTCTTTTGTTTTGGATGGCTTCTTTTAAAAAAGACAAACGAATTAGTGTTCGAAAACAAAAAGAAACATTCAAAGCACCGTCAATATTTGGAAATGTTTCTTCTAAACAAGTGGATGCCACACACACACACACACACACACACACACACTGCCGACAAAGCTGGATCTTGAACCTCTGAAGTTTTGCGGTAGAAGACAGAACCGAAATTTTCAAAAGATGAAGTTCCTTTCGACCAAGATCAGAGACACGTGTTCGTTTTGTGATGCCGCGAAGCTAAGAAGTAAAAAGGTCACATAGTCCAATAAGGTCGAAGCGGTTAAATAGCTAATAACGCAAATTTCTGAAATATCATTGTCATAATTATTTCTCTTTGTTCGTCGTACACTATTTAGGCCTATTAATAATGAGCAGTCAAAACGCTGCAACTTGTAATATGTAGACTATAATGCCATGGTACTAATACACATCATTTTCCTTTTTTTGTTTCTTTTTTTTTTTCATGAACCAGCTGCAGTATTTCCCGGGAAATACTGTCGCTGCGACACGATTTTATGAGCGACAGTATTATATACGACACCGGCAGGCAGCTTTTCATTCGATTCTGCCCAGGCAGGCGGCCCGTTGTGTTAAGTAATGGCGTGGATCGTAAAGCGCTTAGAGCTTGGTTTAATCGAGGATATGTAAGTAGACGATGTGTAAGTACCCATAATAACTGTAAACAGACGCTACAGAATTTACAGCTAGCGTCCACTTCGGACAGTGTCTAAAACTTTTCACTGCCTATTCGACACATTCCAATAATTATAAAAAGAAAGCTTGCATGTCACAAATTGTGACCAGAAAAAGAAATGTGCAAAACAGTTTCGAAAACGGGAGACAGGAGAAAGGTTCACAAAGGCAGGGGAAAAACCAGTAGATGACAGTATGAACAGACAAAAGCTAAAAAAAAAGAAAGAAAAAAGAAAAAAAAACAGGGCAAATTCAAAGATAGTGACAGGAAAGAGATCGTTACTAAGAAGAAGAGAAAAAAAAAAACAGTAGATGACAGAATGAAAGACAAACGCTAAAGAAAAAAGGGGCAAATCGAAAGATAGCGACAGGAAAGAGAAAGTTAATAACACCGATCTTTCGGAAGAGCTCGTTACTAAGCAGATGAAAAACAGTAGATGACAGTATGAAAGACAAAAGCTAAAAAAAAAAAAAAAAAAAAAAGGGGGGGGGGGGGTGCAAATCGAAAGATAGCGACAGGGAAAGAGACGGTTAGTAACACCGATCTTTCGGGAAGAGCTCTCGCCCTCCACACTGAGACCCACTGTCGACCTCGTACAGGAACACAGTGGCTCGGTTAAAGCAGATTTCGCTACAACCAATGTCAATACAGCGGCTTCGACTGGCTTCCAATACAGTCTCTTTCTCCTGCTAAAACAACAATTTCGCTACAACCAATGTCAATACAGCCGGCTTCGACTGGCTTCCAATACAGTCTCTTTCTCCTGCTAAAACAACAATGTGCAATACACGGTCATCTGTTTAACTGATGGGCAACATGCTTTAAGAAACCACCGGTAGCACGTGTACTGTCACTTCTCACATATCTTGAGGCCCCTAACAGGGGTTCTGCAAGTTCTACGAATGACTAACTGACAATATATCGTCCAATCGGTCACTGTTCTCTGCGACACCTGGAATGCCGGCGAAGAACACACCTGTCCTCTCCCTGATATTGACCCCTCACCTATTCTTCTGTCTCCCACAGCCTTGTCTTCCTGGCCGTGTGCTTCTCAAGAGAGTCTTCACGTGGTCGGCTGTTGTTCAAACCTGCCCGCACCATACCTTTCTTCTGTCCAGTCCTACAGTCCAGAGGATGGTCTTGTATTTCCTTAATTTCGAGTTGATCTTTGTATGCCATGTTCAAAGTTTAGAGGAAACTTTTCATGATTTCACTACCTTTTTCTTTCTTGTGTCATGTTCTGAGCGTTGGCGCAGTCCCAGTGAATGGCAAACTGGCCAGTCACTCATCGTCTTGATTTACCTGCGTCAAGGTATGCGAAGTATCTTGACACGACAACCACGCAGATATCCAGGGTAAAAATCAACCTGACAGACAGGCAGGCAGAGCAGAACGCACGCACCACACACAAAAACACTCCGTTCACGAGCACACGCAGGGGACAAGATTCAAATGAAGGGATATTTGTTTTATTTTTTCATTATGAATATTTACGTAGAAAAATACAGACGATCTACATCAGCCAGCAGTCTACCATACTGTAGTAGTGTAGTGAGTACGTGTACACTATTACAAGGACAAACAGAACAGCGTCATGTCCGGAGAGTTGCTAGCAGCAGCAGCAGCAGTCTGCGAGGTAAACTACATATCTGCAGACTTTTCAACAAGCACGGGTCTAACTAGGGAATAGTAGCGACAGCCAATTGTCATCCTCCTCACTTAGTGTCCTGTGACAACAGATCGTCAGTGAAACTCGTGACGTACACTGGCGGCAGTCAGGGGTCTCCTCAACGCTAATTCAAACCATGGACCACAGAATAGAGGGGTTATTACTAGTCCATTCCTTTACACTGTCCATTCAAGATTTGTTCCGTCTGCTTCAAGACATCCACTCTGTCCTATAAACCTGTCCGATGGTCTTGGTGACGGAGCCTGGGAGGGATACATATCCACCCTCGACTGTGCCCTGTGGAATGGTCCTGGATAGGAAGTTTTCGGACGTGCGTGTAAACTAACCTCCGCTGTACCCCAGTTTAGGACATACGTGTAAACCACTGTACCCCGTAGAACAGCATCGGACAGAACATCATGGTGAGATACATGTCTATCCTTCACTGTACCCTGTAAAATGGTCCTGGACAGGGAGTCATAAGATAACATGTCCACAGTGCACGGTACCCTGTAGAACGGTCTTGGACAGGGAGGTACGGCGAGTTTACAGAACTTTGGTAATTTATCAGCCGGTTTGTGAACTACCTTGCTTCCTGACATACCCATATCAATGTCCAATGTAGCAGGCGAGTTTACAGAACTTGGTAATTTATCAGCCGGTTTGTGAACTACCTTGCTTCCTGACATACCCATATCAATGCCCAGTGTAGCAGGCCACGCCATCAAAACCAACTGCAAAACCCATGGACGCTCCGACTGCCCCAAGAAGAACAGGAAGAACACTGAGTCTAAAGCCTTTTTGTGACGAGAATCGCCACAAAGGCGACTGAGATCAAGGAACCACGCGGCCAAGCACATCATGTTTATGGACAGAAATAAAGCAGACAGAGCTGAAAAGCACGGTGTCGCCAACCACTAACTGAATCCGCTTCTACCCGTTTCAAACCACTTCATCTTCAATAGAACCAGTACAGTGCTGCCGAAATGGCCTTGCTGTCTCAAGGGAAACTTTTCTATTGATAGATCTTCAGGGTTTTCCACTGTTATTTTCGCTGTTTGAAGCCATCTGTGTACAATGGGGAATAATGGTGCTGATAGAATAACCGGAGAACTGGGGGCAGGGAGGAAGTGGGGACACAGAAGTAATGATGGCTGTAACAGCTATCCATCAGAGGAAATCTACGTACAATGAAAACATACTGACACGGATTAAGACATCATTCTAAGCATTCTTTCATGACAAAGCGATCCAAAATACAGCAACCGTTATTCAGATACATGGCTACTACAGCATTATAAGCGGTCTTCTACTACTTCAAATACACTCAGCCAGTCGATATTCTGTCCAGCACTTATGAGACAGACAGACAGAGAGAGAGAGAGAGGGGGGGGGGGGGAGCGAGCGAGAGAGACAGAGACGGAGAAAAAAAAGGGGGGTAAAAAAGAGAATATCACAGGAAAACAGACAAGAATATCACATGTTCGTTGCAATAATTTTCTACACGAAACGCAAGGTTTATCCTTTAAAAACTTTAGAGAGCACGCTATCCATGTATTCAGTTATAATATCATTAGTAAGCAATGAACAGGAGTTGCAGTGGAGAATGGTAAGAGAATGGAAAGGAGGGAAGGGGGTTGACGTGAGATAACCAGTGTCTAGAAATCAATGAAAGATAGCGAATAATAACAACACAACATACTTTCGAATCTAAATTTTTTTTTTTTCTGGCTTAAACCAAAAGATCCAACTAGTGTATTCATTGATACCATTTTTCGGTTCTCACGTAATTCAAAAATGATGTGATCAGTCATAATTCAAACCAAAGCGCACTGACGACGGTAAATGTAACACAACAGCGAGCACCATCGCACAGCGAACACAAAGGAAAGGGCAGAAAGGAAACATCCAGAAGAAAAAGGGAGGCATCAAGCAGAGCAACACATGACAACAACGAAAACATCATGAAACAGGACACGTCTAGCACCTTGCAACAGTCTTCAAGCATGTCCCAACGCGAGCTACACGTCCTGGTCACGGTAACGTTTTCAAACACAAATCCAGTAGGAATAACTCTTTCAAACATTTACACCATAATGGCGAGCGACGAAAAAGAACCGGTGGTTGGAGTGGGAGTGGGCAAGGGCTGGAGGTAGGGTAGGAAGAAGGGATTATAGAGAGGTGGCAGGAAAGCTTTTCTTTTAAGGAAGGACAACCTCCAATCTCACTTTCATACACCTTCACCTTCACCTTGATTACAATTCAATTTTCAATCAACATTTTTTTTCTTACGAAAACATTATATATTACAAAACATGAACAATCGCGATAGGTATACTACCGTGGCAAAATAGATAATTCTCTCACCCAATAATTATTCATTGTCGCTTTTCGTGCGCTCTCTGGCGTTAAGCGGTTAACCCGGCATCGTAATTGATAACTAAAATACATGCATACGAAGCGTTCTCCCTTTTCAATGGTAATAACAGGACGAATGCCTCTGAGTGCTGGAAGACAAGAACGGTCAACATCATCACATTACCGGGCGTTGAGCTCCTGTACCGTTACTATTAATCACTGGTACTAACGTTTAACAGGTGGGCAGCTGATGCACCGTCAACATCGTCACCATCAGTGCAGTTACCTGACGATTACCTGATACCATGTCAATAACATCATCACTTTTACAGTTATCAGGTGACCAATCCTGAACTGTCCACATCATCACCATTACTACAGTGACTGATGAACTGTCACCACTATCACCATCGCCATACTGATCAGCTGCTGAATTGTCAACATCCTCACCATTACTAAGGTAATAAGATTCTGCAGACAATACTGATTTTGAAAAATCAGATTCCCACATTGTGACGAGAAAAAAAACAACTTTTCTTCTCATTTTTTTTCAGAAACAAAAGTCGTCAAACAGGAGATATTGTTAATTTTCTACTGGTTACCCTCATAGGTTACAAATTAAGGTAAGGTTTAACAGTAAACCTAACATTTTAACTGGCTATCCTTGATTTGTCAGTAAATTGACAACTACAACAATGATTTTTTTATGGCGTTAACGATAAAGATGATGATGGCAGTGATACTGAAAACGCGACATCATAACCACACAAAAAGCAGAAAACCACCGACACGAAAACAAAAAGAACAATTAACACATAAACTGGCCAATGGTAATGTGTTCATGGTCCCTGAATCGCTCAGCACTGTCTGGTGTCAGTTTCCAGAAAACCAAGCCCATCACACGCTGCATTCCTCTGAAAACAAGCACGGCAGGAGGGAAACGAATGAACCAATAAGGGGGTGAACAGACCAGCCGCTATAAAGCATCTTCTTCGGGGGAATCCAGAAAGAAGATTCTGCTCCAGTCAATTTTGTTGTCACATGAGGAGATGGTCTGCCCCCCCCCCCCCCCCCCCCCCCCCCCCCCCCGGGATAGACTATATTCTTTCCTCCACCCCTTTAATATTTGAAGCAAAAAATATGAACAGCGTGTTATCCCCCCCTCCCCCCCACCTCCCCTCCCCCTGTTCCACCGCTCCCCTTGATAGGAAGATGGAAGATGAAAGAACACCCCCTCTAAAAATTTTGGGGAAAAGTGTCCCTTCCTCCCTCCGCATTTATTAAAAAAAAAAAGATGGAAGTTGAACTCCCCCCTCCCTGCCCTCATGCTTTCAAAGAGAAAACTGGAGGGCCGCAGTGGTGGTTTCATAAGTTTCTGTTCAAGCCATCCCCCCACCCCAACCCTCACCCCAGGCAAAATACCCTCCAACGCCACTGTGCCACGTCTATCATAGGTAATCTAAGACACAAGAAGGGGCCCTGGCAATATGGGTGAATATCCGAACTTCTGTGCCTTTTTTCCCCCTTGAATCATATGACCCCGTCTGCTGCTGTACACCCTACAGCAGCAGTTGTTAGCCGCTAACCTGAACCAAAGGCGTGGCTTTGCATGGCTAGGCCTACTCCTCACCCGCCACAGACCGTTTTTGATGAATATATTATCTCTATGTGAGTTCAGCGGTGTCGGCTAAATGGTGGCAACCCACCGCCCCCCCCCCCCCCCCCCCCCCCCCCCCCCCCCCCCCCTTATTCTCTGAAGGACGGGCCTGGATTATAACATAAAGGGAAAGCTAGGAGGCTCCTTTTCCGCTCTTTACGGTATTCATAAGGTTCGTTCTTCACTAGCTTCCCTGTAGTAACAGGTTTTTGTCTTGAGTCCACAAAATGAAACATCTGCCATTGGTTGGACATCTTTTTATGTGTTTGAGGATTCGTATCATTCGAAAATGTGCGTGACTTCGTGCGCTCAACAGGCACATAATCTAATCCGCGATTTCAATATGTCAGAAGATTACACAAAATCTTATCGTACAATGTATGGAATCTGAATGTGTTATTTGACATGTCTTATTGGTGTCAGCTGGAGGATTTCACGATTAGTAGCTAACATCTAATTAAAGGAAAATAATTCGTAAGAAAATAGATGAATAAAATTTGATGTAGTTTCACGCTCCATTTTTCAGAGATCAAACCTGGAACGTACATGTTTGTATCCAAGTCATAGCATTAAATAACAATTACAGCGCGGAAGAATATTTAACACGGGCTGAAGAGGTATTGATAAGTCACAAAATTTCAACGCAGACTTTTCTGAATCCAGAAAGCGTTTATTTACATATGGCTAACAGCGTTTGTTTTGTATGGTTACATCTGTCTGAAATATAGAGCGAACGAACCATTTTTAAATAATAATTTTTATCTCAAACAAAGGGAAAATGGAGCGAGATTATCAACATTAGTCAAACTAGTCTCGCATCCGAAAAATGCAGAAAACCTGAAAAGGGAAGCGTGGTGGGGGTGGGGGGGAGCAAGGAAGTATCTAAGACATCTTCACAGTACATGTACAGCTGGCAAGGCGCTCAGGAAATCGCAGACCTCCTACAATGTGAAACGCCCTTTGGTTCCCGACGCGCACCAGAATGAAAAGACAAAATGGAAAAACAAATGGTGTCCAGCGTATGATGGGAAGAAACGAAACAGTGAGTCAGCAGGTAGGCTTTTTTTTCTTATGCGTGAAAACGAAAACAAATTATCCGCCAGGTGGAGGGGGGGAGAGAGTGGGAGGGGGAGGAGTTGGATAGGTAAGGACTGGAAGACCGTCTTCCCATGTTTTCTGTTTGTTTCCGTTCTTTTTTTTGTTTTGTTTTTTTTTTTTTAAGCTAGGATATGTCAAAAGCACGAGATCTCAACGTTCGAATATTACTGAAACTTTTATTATTCTACGAAAATTCACTTCACAGTCATCATTTGGCGAACGAAAATGTCGCAGTGTTCACGTCCAGAGAAACGTCAGGTAACAATCTCAGTGAACGGATCCTCGGTCTGTACTTTGATCTGGATCGGCAGAACAGACGCGCACCAAAAATTGACAACTTCGTCCTTGGTCCATTTTCCTGTTTTCTTCACACTAAGTTTTGTAAAATCACTTTAATTATAGTTAATATATTTATGTGTGATCGTGCTGATAGACAAACATGCAAACACAAGCCAACAGTCCTTGGTGAAAACATGACCTGACCACCGGGAAATAAAGATGAACCATAAATGACTGCTCACTGAGGTACAAGATGATGCAGTCTCAGCAAGAACGAGACAGTCAATTTAACAACAGCATCATGAATTTATAAGAAAAATCACATCATTATACATATATATATATATATATATATATATATATATATATATATATGTGTGTGTGTGTGTGTGTGTGTGTGTGTGTGTGTGTGTGTGTGTGCTCGTTCTGTGAATTGATTCCTCCTTGCAACACTGAGGAGACATTGCTGAATGAACAATATATCACAGCCATTCTAGACATCCCCATGCAAACGATACAGTATACGATTTGTCACGGCATTTTGGCTGCGGTACTGAATAGACTGAATCAACATTTCTGGAACTCAGAGATAAGGTGATGAAAAACATCGAAGCTCTGTAATTTGCATCTGTCAGGTTTTACGAGAAGAGAACGGGCAGTCTCACTCCATTAGTGAAACTACTTTCATCGCTGAAGAAGTGTCAGCTTTTCCTAGTCATGGAAATAGAGTAGTCTGAAGAATAGATTAATTCACTGAAGCAAAAAAAAATTTGGAAACCTGCACAGTCTTATCAGTTTTCTAGCTTTCAGGCTTATAAGGAAAGGAGGGAACAAATGGTCAAACATCAAATAGAAAACATTGGGCTAGTCCCTAGAGTAACAAAACACACCGAAACCGGTGACACAGTTCAGCAATACATATCTTGTATCTAATCAAATACAGAAATATTTCTACGCATTTCATACCTTATCCGTTATGGCATTTCTGTCAACTACAACATGGTTATAGATCATTTATTGTCCGGGTAAAGGCTATTGATAGAAGGTTGAGTGTCCAATGATATAGAATGCATCCTTCAGGAAACCAGTCATTTTTTTTTCTCAGCATAATAAAACACACATCATGTCACTTCAGTAATCACAATTCCAATAAAAAGGAGGAAGCAGCACCCATCGTTCATATCGCCCGCATAAAAAAAAAAACTACCGCCATTTTGACACGTGTTAGAAGGGAGATAACTGTAAGTCGCACTTCAAACGGTTAGTAGGACCTCGCTTTACACGTTTTCTGTCCAAGAAAGAGCCACGATAATACACAAATATATTAATGCTATCTTCACATTTCAGCAGCCTTGCCTGCCTTCTAAAGTGTACAGTTGGGACCCAAAGAAAACCGGGTACGTCTGATGTTTAACTAAAAGCAGTTTTAGGCACGAATGCTCCAGCTATCAGTGAAAGGCATAGAAAAAGAGCAGTACCTTGTTCGTGGAATGCGTAGATCATTAGACTACTCTGATTCCCATTGACATCCTTTATATCAATCTTTTCTGAAGAGCAAAAAATATAAAAAAGGAACATGAAGAGAAAATTCATGGGATGAAATTTTGCAATCCGGGATCCACAAAGCTAAAAATTCTGGAAATTATCTTTTTTTTTTTATCTTCACCCTGAAAATTCCTGCCCCCTGTCCTGAGGAATGGTACCCATGCCATCAGCCCCCCCCCCCCCCACCTCCCTCCCCCTCATCCCCGACTCTAGTAAAGGAAGTCAGCCCCTCCGGTGGACCCGCCGTTGGCGGCTATGTAGGGCGAGGCGGGTCCTAAACGACTGGAGTCCTTGCTGTCACTCATCAGTTCCAGCTCCTGGCGCGACTCGGCCAGCAGGACGGTGAAGGGGGAGAGCCGTGCACCTGCTCTCCAGACCAGTCCACGTACACGGTGTAGATGCCCGCCTCAACGGGGGAGTAGAAGCACTGGTACAGCTTCTCCTTTCTCCTTGGACTGCCGCATGGTGGCCCGAAACGCTCCTGCAGGGAGATAATGCAAGGCGGAAGTTGAGTCGTCACTGTTTTAAATCCAGCCGACCACGCAGACCACATGAGGGCTGCAGGAAAGCTCAGAACTAACAGTACAACAATACAGAACTGAAAGCACAAAGACTGGAATACTGCGGTGCTAAACGAAAGAGTAGTTTTGCAGTCAGCCCAGTTTGAAACTGTATAGAACTTATGGTATAAACGCACAGAACTAATAGTACAAAAATAAATAAAAGTGCATTAGTGCAGAACTAATAAACGCAAAGTGATGAATACTGCGCGTTTGGGCGGCGCAGTAGTTCTGTGTTTCCTCTTGATCAAATTTCCGCCTGCAGTCACCCCAGTATGACACCATGCAGAACTTATAGAGTATAGGCACAGAACTAATGTACAAAAATAAAGAACTCATCGCAAAATAGTACAGAACGAGTAATGCATTAGCACAGAGCTAACTGTACTCAAATGCCTCATGAGGAGAGTAAACCCACAAGAAACCCGACCTGGAGGGGAATGAGTTTTCGCAATGTTCGATTTTTTTTTTTTTCCCTCGAGACACCACGTGAAATGAAAAAAAAATTACAGAGATCACACACCGGATCGGTCACGACCCGGGTTTACACAATGACCGCGCCATCCGTCAATCTCCACCAGTATGCTCGTGAAAAGTGTGCTACTGGCAGACAAGGGGGGGGGGGGGGGGGGGGGGGGGGCATCGGGGGGAACCCCCAGAGCCCCCACTGAGTATATGTGAAAGTAACATCATAACATTTGCCACCCAGAATGTAAGACCACTCAGTCAGGCTGAAAAAATGAAAGAACTGACCCATGAAAAGGACACATACTATTGGCACTTTCTTGGCCTCTGCGAACTAACATGGAAAAACAACAAAGTACAACAGAAGAAGGGTATGTACTGTACAGTGGAGAAGAAGACAAACCTGTAGACGATGGGGAAATGCTTAGTGAACAAGAACATCGAGAACGCTGTGCTGGGGTCCTGCCCTGTTTACAGCAGGTTTTTATGACCGTCGGTCTCCGAGTGAAGCCATTAGACATCACGGTAGTGCAGGTATAATGATCCCACATCAATCTATCATGACGACCACTCTGGAGACTTCTATTCCCAGTTTCGAACAGTCATGAGTAAGGTTTACAAGAAAAACAGCCATTATTGTTCAAGGTGACTGGAATGTCAAGGTTGGTGCAGATACCTACCTAACATGATTGTAGGGCTTTCTGCGGCCACTTCTGTAATGAGACCATCAATGATAGAGGACTACGCCTGCTACAATTTGCCAGTGATAATGACCTGGTTCTTGCCAACACTCTTGGCAAGCATACAGTGCCCGACTATGGACAGGACACTACCCACCACAGCCAGATTGGCTATAGTCTTTGTGAAGGACCCGGAGCAAATCTGGTATCAGCAGGGATAAAAACGAGGACCTTTCCAGGAGCTGATGTTGATAATGACTATATGACCTCATCATGACGAACTTAATGGGCGTTTGTAGAACAAAACTGTAAAAAAAAAAAAAAAAAAAAAAAAAAAAAAAAAAACAGCCATCTGAACTCAATTTTTGATACACTGAAAGACCCTGACATGGCTAATCAATTCCACGCAGCTATAGGAGGTACATTTGCGCGCTACTTCTGTTAGACAAAGACCTTGAAGCCCTCAGAACTAAGAAGTTCAACCAAACAATGAAACAGCAGGAAGTCCTAAGAATCAACAGATGGAAACCGAAACTGTGGATCTCAAGCAACATCTCGGGAGAGGTGCGACACTAGAATGACCTTAGAACCGCTCAAGAAGACTGGCAGGAAGAAAGACAGCACTATGATCACAAACGAAGAGCGGAAACGAAAGCTTGATCGAACAACAGTGTGAGAACACTGAACCAAAACGATTCGACAACAAGACAAAGAACGCTTTTAAGACTGTAGAGGTTTCTTTTTTTTTTTTTTTTTTTTTTTTTTTTGCTGTCCCAACCTCTGCGCCGCTTCAGAGACGGTGCACGCACGCCGCTCATTCCGACACCCCGTCCACAGCCACAGCCCGGTCAGCCCCGCCGCAGCCCCGGCACCGACAATCCACAGGGAGCAGTCAATTTCAAGTCGTCAAGAGGCACCCACCGGAGAAGACACTGCACTGCTGCCGAGTCACTTCGGTGGAGTTCAGTGGCGCCTGTTCTGATCTAACATACGCAGGACACCACCTACTAAGCCCCCTACTGACGACAATAATTGCTTAGTCGCGGAGCCGCGTGAGTGAGCTCTCCTTCCGGAGGGCGCCACCACGTCCGTCCAACGACAGCCCCCATGGACTCGCCGATACCGGTGACCCCGACGGAACCAAACCAAGGCCACAGACGTGGAGAGGACATCGAAACTGAGGTCACCATGAGAGCAGGGCATGAAGGGCCACAGAATTTGAGACATTCTTTTTTAAATGCTGATCGATGAGAATGAGGATGATTAAGATGATGCTACGGATTTCCATTTCGGTCTGAGA
Source organism: Conus betulinus (assembly GCA_016801955.1). NCBI lineage: Eukaryota > Metazoa > Mollusca > Gastropoda > Neogastropoda > Conidae > Conus > Conus betulinus. The sequence continues at coordinate 115,400 of JADBJO010003044.1, read as the reverse complement.
CTACATGACAGGGCTGTACTCTACGCTTCCTTTCATAATATATCCCGGCGTCAACCAGGCCCTAGAGATACAGGCACCTGCAGTGTTGGTCAGGAAATTTGAGCAACACTCTCAAAAACGCATCCATTAAGTGGATGAAACTCGACTGTGTGGTCCCAGTCTTCCCAACTGAGCCTGTAGCAAACTCAACTCTGGGTAGGAGCCGGTCGGGGCAGAAAAACCCACATGACTCTGATGGGATTCGAACCCACGACCTCCCAGCCGGGAGTCCGCGACGCTAACCACTTCGCCACGGCGGCTGGTTATGTAGAGGTTTCAGTTTCATCAATGCAATGTAACAGTCTGCGGTCTTGTCCATATACGCTACACCACATCTGCTATGTTTCGAGACCACGCTGCACATGACTTAAAGCTGATGGATAAGTAGATAAATGACGTAAATGATAAGGTTTACCACGAGGGCCTCATTGATATCGCCTTGCAGGTGTCTGACCTGCGAATGATCCCAGCGCGCTGGTAACACCTTGAGTAACTACCTAATATTGTATGCGCCATTATTATCACTGTGTGTGTGTGTGTGTGTGTGTGTGTGTGTGTGTGTGTGTGTGTGTGCCTGTATGGTCTGGTTGATTTGTGTGAGCATAATTCTGCATGCACGCACGTGCGCGTGCACACACACACACACACACACACACACACACACACACACACACACACTACACACAAACACACACACACACACACACACACATACATATATATATATATATATATATATATATAGATATAGATATATATATATATATATATCTCTGTGTGTGTGTGTGTGTGTGTGTGTGTGTGTGTGTGCGTGTGTGTGTGTACCCTGCTCTCCGCAAAAACATAGCAGTTGCAAGGAAATACCGTCAGTGCTGAACTGGCTGGATACCATAAAAGCAGAAGTACCAACGAACAGATTTTTTTATATCTACGTTTTATGTGGAAAAACATGTGGTAATCGTTTTGATGATGAATGCGGACTCCAACAATTTCCAGACAGAAAGTAGAGCAAAGACGGAAACTCCGTCCTGGTGTCCGTTGATCACCTTAAATGATAGACTGAAGCCTAAGGCGGGAGGCGGCTGGGGACACCACCCTTCTCCAGTGTACCCTCTTTCACTCTTCTGTTCCCTCGAAACAGGCCTCGACACATCAGCAATTTCCAGCTGTTTCGCTCTGATTGACGGCCTCCTAGTGCGCGCAAGTGTCCAGCTGGCATACCTAGATTTTGCGTCCTATTTCTTATCGATCTCTTCCTTCTTTCCTCTCTCTTTCTGTGTTTCTAACTGTCCATCTTAAAAACCCTGCGCAGCCCTCACCTTTAGGGCCCATGATACGGATTCTCAGCTCCCGGAGCCGGCACCCGAGGTATCTACCCAGAAGTGACTCTGGAACTCCCTCAACACGCCGCTGCTCTCGATCCCAGGACCCACACACACGCACCGGGTACTTCTTCAGCTGAGTGTCCTTTACGTCTATGTAATATGGACTCCCTGAGGAAAGAAAATACACACACACACACACACACACACACACACACACACACACACACACACACACACACACACACACACACACACACACACACGCGCGCGCGCGTGCACACACACACACACACACACACACACACACACACACACACACACACACACACAGAGTTACATCTTGACACCACTTAAAAGAAACTCGGATTAAAGAAAATTCGCCTAAAAGAAAGCAAATTTTCTTCCAGCCAAGAGCCTTCTTAGTATTACTAAAACACTTCGAGGGGAGGAAACCCATCTGCAAGAAAATCTCTCTTAAAAGAAACACGGTGTCCTTTCTAATAATATGAATGACCTTGGCTGTATGAAACAGCCTCATCTGTACATCTGTAAGAAAACCTCTCTTCGAAAAAAAATTAGGTTACCTTTCTATTGATGTGAGTGACCTCGGCTGTATGAAAAAAAAAAATCATCAGCGGCACATAAGTCTTCCGTCTGATGTCCGAGCTTTATACCCAGCGACC
>JADBJO010003044.1:98353-108353 GCA_016801955.1 Conus betulinus | reverse complement strand
ACGCACGCACGCACGCACGCACGCACGCACGCACGCACGCACGCACGCACGCACGCACGCACGCACGCACGCACGCACGCACGCAAAATTTCAAGCGATTTCAGCAGTGTCGGTAAAACGGCAAACTCCCCTATCGCTGGCGTACACAATACATCATTGTATATGGAGCAGGAGAGTTCTTCAGACATTAAGCAGGTTCGTGCAAATGAACAGGTTCGTGCAAATGTGAACAGGAAGCCACCCAAAACACACTGTGCTCATGGCAAAACATTTAAACAATACCCATCCAAATATATACAAACAAACATCTGGCCGTCCAAATCACCAAAGTGCGTGGACGTTAATTTGACAGTTATTTTCTGTACAGGAATCTCTTGCAAACTTCATTATCATTGCACTGAAATGTCTTTGGCATGCAGGATCACATAAATACTTATAGTCATATCCATTGTGGAATAAACCAACCAAACAGGCATGAGTAACCAGCAACCAACGGCTTTAAAATTAACAAGTCTTGTTATGCACAGCTAGCCCTGATTGTCTGTGTATCCATGCTTGTCCCACAAGATACAAGTATCTTCTATATTCATATTAGGATTACAAAATACACGTGTGTTCTGTGTTTATGTTAGTTCCCTACGACACGTGCGTTTTGTGTTCATGTTAGTCCCAGACGATACATTTGTAATCTGTGTTTATGCTAGTGCCCCAAGACATGCGTGTTTTGTGTTCCCACAATACATGTGGATGCTCTCTCTTGTCTGTGGGAGAAACGATACATTTACCTTTCCGTTCTGCAAAAAAAGAGAATTTTACGTTTATAGTCGGACAGAGAGAGAGTGAGAGAGAGAGAGACAGACAGACAGACACATAGACAGACGGAGAGACAGTCAGACAGGCAGAGGCAGAGACAGAGACACACAGAGAGAGAGGAACGAAAAAAAGCATACAAATACAAGAAAGATCGTAAGCGACAGGTATATATAATGTTTGATCTAGCACTAATCAAAGATATTACCTGTGTCTAAGAAATCTGAAAATGTATCAGAGTATAATTAGTCTGTTCATGCACCAAAAAGAAAACAATTCTTTCAGAAATCGTGCATCTAACTGTAAAAAAAAAAAGCTTGAAAAGCACACCATTTTTTTTTTTTGCAACAAAAAAAAAAACGTATCTATGGTACAGGCACTACACGAAATCAAAGATGTAGATAGAACAGAATCAGTGTCACGCCTCGCTTTCCCTTTACCTCCATTGGTGGGAGGCCAGTTCGCGCACACGTCCAGCGACAGAATTGTTCAGTTAGCTGGTGTGCCCTCTCATTTAACCATGCATTCCAATGTCATGTTATTCATCGTTCTCCGAGGTCGCCTTGCTGCGTACACGTAGCCTTCGCCTGCGCGTGAACCACGTGCGTGAGTTCTTCAACTGACAATTTGACACCACCATCAGCAGCGAAGAGTGGTGGACAGACAGACAGGCAACCCGTGAACAGCAGGCAGACGCAGAACCAATCGGACCAACATGAAGTGATGAATGCCTTCAATGTGTGCGCCGTGGAACGCCAGCTGGGAAGAAGCGGGGAGACCGATCCTATCTCTTCTACATCTTTGAAAACATCAATCATTCAGCACACTGCTAAAAACTTTCAGGTATTCTACATACGTAGCCGTGACAGCTCTCCGGTTCATGACAGTCCTGTTATTTCAAGCCACTTCACGACATGGCCCTTATTTCAGCCAGGTCAGGGAGTGTGTTATTTTACGCCAGGTCATGGAATCCTTTTTTTGTTGGCAGTTCAACGAGTGCTTTTATTTTCAGCCAAACTGCAGATTGCCTGAAATTTGGCATTAGCTATTAAGCTAACTGTGTTTGCTGATCAGCACACTGCCAACATAACGAAAGACAAAGACATAGAGGAGAGATTGTTTAGCTCGCCGGGGTAACCTGTCAGTAATCACATCACATACGCCACATTCTTGTTGTCATTATTCAGCGAGGTCGGCCTATGCCTGTATGTAGCTTTACGTGCAGGCAAACCACCCTGAGTGTGCTTCTAACTGGACAGTTTCACACACTATCAGCTGTGGGGCGTGGTGAACAGCCAGCCCAACCAATCAATGAACAACAAGAAAGAAAGAGAGCCAGTCAGATGAACAAGGAAGTGGTAAATGCCTTCATGCAAGCAATGGCACGCCAACTAGCGAAACCTTCTACCTCTTTGTGCAGGACGACGATTTTCATCCCCTTGTGGTTCGACTCACGCGTATACCAGAGTGAGTTTACTCATCATCTAGTAGTTGTGCGTGGAGAGAGAGAGAGAGAGAGAGAGAGAGAGAGAGAGAGAGAGTGTGTGTGTGTGTGTGTGTGTGTGTGTGTGTGTGTGTGTGTGTGTGTGGTGTGTTAACTATATCATCTCGTTGTGCGTGTGTGCGTGTGTGTGTGTGTGTGTGTGTGTGTGTGTGTGTGTGTGTGTACGTACGTGCGTGCGTGCGCGCGTGCGCGCGCGCGAGTGTGTGTGTGTGTGTGTGTGTGTGTGTGTGTGTGTGTGTGTGTGTGTGTGTGTGTGTGTACGTGCGTGCGTGCGGGTGCATGTCTTTGGTAAGTTCCCAGCAGTGGATTCTTCTCGGCAATGAAAAGCGTTGACAAACACAACTGGTGGAAGATTATTAATTACTGATGACACCTGTGCAGCCAGTACCTGCAGGAAGTTGTCACCCAACAGTAAAGGCCGTAAATCTGATAACCTACGTACTCAACAAAATGTTCAATATTACCAGACTAACATTTTCTTTATCATCCTGGTCTGCTGAAGTATTGTTTGATGAACCTACAAAAGATATGTTAAGTGATATTTCGCGCAAACACTAAAACAAATAATGACTCACACGTATTACCTACATCTGACTATTATTCCTATTGCGCCCGTAAAAAAAAAAATAGCAGTTGCCTGTGCTTGCATAGACCAAGAAACTAGCTACGCAACTGCATGTCAACAAACACAGAATAAACTATTTGTCTGCCCTTGTATCCACAGTAGCTGTGCCTTCGTTTGCTAGCCTAAAGGACCCGACCGAGTTCTTGCCTGCGCGGGCACAGAAAACCACTACCAAAGTTCTTGCGTAATGTTACTATCATACTAATTGTAAGTATGTCGTTGCATACAGACGTTAACACTTCAATGTACCTAACACACTTCAGCGTACTGCGAGTCTATTTTTGCACCGAAGATCAACAACTGTGTGTTTTCGTTTGCAGCCCCATGGACTCAACAAGAGTTTTTGTCCGCGCAGGCACCAAAAACCACTACTTACGTTTCCGCATGCAGACCTAATACTTCAATATACTAATTGTAGCTATGTCCTCGCATGCATACCTGAGCGCTTCAACGCACTACTCCTCTACTTTTACACCAAAAAACCAACGGTTGTGTGTGTCTGCATGCAGCCCCAAGAGTTCTCAACGTTCACGCTCTACGCACGTGAACCAAAAGGCAACCAGCCGCGTCCTGGTTGGGAGCCACGCGCTAGCTGGGTGGATCTGTGCCCCAACACAACAAGCTACCCTCTGGATGCGCTCCCTTCCCCCCAGACTCACTGTGGTTGGGGTGGTCAATGGTGAGCGTGACGTCCTCCCCGGTCCTGGCCGGCTTGTCGAACTTAGGCGGGTAGACGGTGCCCTTCTGGGGTTTGGGCCGCACGTTGACCTTGAAGGGGGAGCCCCTGAGCGGCTGGTCGTTCCACTTCAGGTGGAGTTTGTACGCTCCAGGTTTCTGCGGTCAGACAGTCAGGTAACATTCCTGTAAATTTTAAGCAGGTAGAAGAAGGGGGCATGGACAGAGAGAGAGAGAGAGAGAGAGAGACAGACAGAGAGACAGACAGACAGAGAAAAGAGAGAGACAGAAGAGACAGACATAGACAGACAGAGAGGCAAAAGACACACAGAGAGACAGAGGCAGAGACGATAGAGAGACCGAGAGAGAGAGACAGACAGACAGACAGACAGACAGACAGACAGACACACAGACACACAGACAGGCAAGCAGACAAAAAAGACAGAGTCGAGTCAAAGAAAGATTCTGCGAGAGAGATAGAGCGCGCGCGCGTGTGTGTATATGTGTGTGCGCGCGCACACGCGCGTGCATGTGTGTGTGTTTGTGCGTGTGTGTGTGTGTGAGAGAGAGAGCAAGAGAGAGACAAAGACAAGAGAGAGAGAGGAGAGGGGGAGTGTTGGACTGACGGACAAAGCAGAAGTGAGGAAAATGAGAATCATTCTGTATTTTGAAGAAACAACGTTAGACAGCAAAGGACATGTACTACAATTGGAGTTGTTCTCCGCATAACTGTCTAAAAACTCTCACACACAAACACACGCGCGCGTGCGAACTCACACGCAAACAACACACAACACATGCAAACATTCATTCGTACACACACACATGCAAACATTCATTCGTACACACACACACACACACACACACACACACACACACACACACACACACACACACACACACACACACACTTATATACACACAAACATACACACACGCTTGCACACTTACATATACATACACGCGCGAATGCGCGCACACACACACACACACACACACACACACACACACACACACACACACGTACGCACGCACGTACGCACGCATTACCACACACACACACACACACACACACACACACACACACACAGAGCACGGCGATCTGAGACTTTGATTACAGAAGTATAGCAGCCCACCTCAGGCCTAAAAACATCGGCAGAAGTCGGACTGGTAAACCTCACCTTAGGCACATAATTACAGCGGTAGACTTGCGGACGAACGGGCTCAGAGTTGACAGGTATGTCCGTCTTCACTCCTTCCATGTGAGCGCCCGGCTTACCTGTCAACACACATCGACAATGTTAACGATATGAACAGCTGCAGAAGGAGCACTAAAAGTAATGAGCATAGTAGTAGTAGTAGTAGTAGTAGTAGTAGTAGTAGTAGTAGTAGTAGTAGTAGTAGCAGCAGCAGCAGCAGCAGCAGTAGTAGTAGTAGTAGTAGTAACGTCAGCAACAGTAGCGCAAACCACACATAAAAAAAACAGAACAGAAACGACTGCAGCAGCAGCAGCAGCATCAACACCATCACCAGCAGGAGTCGTGACAGCAGCTGTAGAAGCAGCAGCAGCAGTAGCAACAGCAACGGCGGTAGTAGTGATAACATCCTCAAGAGCAGCAATGACAGGAGCAGAAGTTGCAGCACTGGCATTCTTGGATATCAGCCGCATTTGGTACACCTGATCGTACCACCCACACTCGTCCACTTGAATATCCATGCTTGGCCCCAAAGACACACACACACACACACACCACACACACACACACACACACACACATACACACACACACACGCGCGCGCGCGCGCGCGCACACACACACACACACTCACACACACACAGACACTCTCTCTCTCTCTCTCTCATGGTTATCTTCCCATCTTTCTGATCGAACGTTGGGCTAATGCGTAGGTCAGACATCTGCTAAGTCGCAGCCATGAGACCCTCTTCTTAAATTCTTTCATCTTAGTCATTAATTCATTTATCCATCAGCTTTAAATCATGCGTAACGTGGTCTCAAAACTTAGCGGATGTGATGTAGCGTATATGGACTAGTTCGCGCGCAGTGACGCCTCCTTAATGAAACTGAAACTGAAACTGACAGAACGCGAACAATGGTTGTATTGATATCATACTGGTTTCAAGATTAAAAGAATATGTCAAGTCACTGACTGCAAACTGGTGCTACACTTCATACTTTTATTTACTACACAGTTATAAAAAGCTGAAGTAGCTAGCTACTCTAGTTCCAGACATCCCCGGGTGTGATTCCTACCGGGTGGAGCCTGAGTGCCGTCCACGTTGAAATAGGCCGGTTCGTCCACTTCCGCTTCCTTCAGCCCCTTGCCGCTGAGCACGACCTTGACCGGCACCTTTGACCTGGGTTCGGTGGGCAGCACGCGCACTCGGTCAGGCTCGTAGCTGGCCAGGCTGGGCACGCTGCTGCGGAAACTGACGTCAGGATCGCCTCGTACAGATGGCGCTCGGCTAGAACTGGACACAATGACAGCCGGTGTAACACGTTGAAAGTACTACTGCCGAAAACACTACCAAGGAAAGTTATCTAAAAGGGTTTTCACCCGCAGTTTAACATTCAAATCCCCACAAGAAGCAACCCCCCCCCCCCCCCCCCCATCCGCCGCCGCTTTGAGTTTCTTTCAGTCAGGTATTGCCATCTACAAACCATTCAATGTGTTTCCTCATCAAATTCACTTTGGCCATTGATGGAAAAAAAAAAACAATGGTCAGAAATGAAGTTTGATGGCAGGTGAGTGATAACACTTCTTGTGTGGACCGATTCTGGCGAGTTAGTGTCTGTTTGGTGCTGTTATATGACATTTCAGAGCTGGACTCTGACAGCTGAACTTGGGAGAAGGATTTAGGCATTAGAGATGAGACTTTCCGCAAGATCCTTGGCGTCTCATACAAAGACAACAGTGCAAACTTGGAGGTCCAGGCCAGAATAAGGCAAGCCATCGGACCATACGAAGATCTGTTGTCCACAGTGAAAAAGAAGGGAAATAAGATGGTATGGTCATGTATTAAGACCAACCGGACTTGCCAAAACATTCTACAAGGAACAGTGCGAGGAGACAGAGGAAGACAGAGAAAGAGATGGAAGGCAACATCAATGCATGGACTGCCCTCACACGCAGCAACTACCTAAGAGCGTCTGAGAACCGGAAGGAGTCGAGGAATCTGGTTGCGAAGTCTTCTGTGGCGCCCCAGCAGTCTTCAACACTCCGGGATAGGTGATAGGTGATAGGTGATATAATATTTTACGTTCTCCCAGTGCGAAAGAAACAGCGGAACATCATTAGAAAAATCTTTGCTTTCTGACCCTAGCTCTGAAGACAAATTTGATACTCTTTGAATGGAAGATGAAACGGACTGTAAACAAAAATCAGCCAAATCAGAAACATAGTTGTTTCAACTTACTCTTTCTGTAGCATATGGTGAATTCACTTGCCGTCTTATGGATCATTAACAACAGCTTTACTGGCTGTGTAACTCCTACACCCCTCCCCCTCCCAAACAGATCCCCCTCTCACCGCCATCTTAAAATGAGTATATAACGCTTTCAAATTGATATGCATATATTTCATTGATATTACCTTTTTCCCTAACAATTTTCGTGGATTTTTTTTTTTGTTTGTTTTTAGATCATGTAATATCGCAATTTGTGAACAGACATAATATAAACGCTTCATTCATCCAGTCTTCGTTTTTCACCACTGTCTTCCTTGGCATAATTATGCCAAATACTGTCAACTATCTCACCATTGGAGCTTTTAACAAGGTACCGCGGAATCTACGCGACCAGACCGGAAAAACGATAAGAACTGGTTTCTTAAAATCTTTCCAGGCCTGAAACCCGTGTCTGAAAACTTCCCAGACCGGAACTACAAGCGAGGAGTATGAATTCGATCTTCAAAATGTTTATGAAAGCGGGAGGGGGTGAGGGGAAGAAGGGAATGGGGCTGCTTCTGCCAGATGACATTTTCCTGATTAAATTATCACATCACTCATCACGTCAAGACCACTTCTCCTCGTTTTTCATGCTTGACTTCACTGCTCAAATATCTTCAGTCTCGCTGAATGAACTTGTCGACATTGTCAACGCAAACCATGGAAAGCAGAGCGGAAATCGCGAAAAAACAGATGGTCCTAGTCATTACAAAATCGGGCTTTCACAATGCTAGTCGGGAAATCGCTTTATGCTGCACCTAGTCAATCAGTTATTCGTTGTTTGAAAGGCTGGAAAATACTGGGCTCTCGAAATGATCATGTTGAAAGCAGTTTCCACCGGCTACTTTACTCAAAATAATTTTTCAGACCGGATTTCCGACTTAAACCTGAAAACACACACACACACACACACAACCCCCCCCCCCCCCCCCCCCCTCAGCCTGAAAAGCCAGAGGGGAATTTTTCCTAGATCTGATTTGAACATTACAAGATTTTTTCTAGACTTTTGGATATTTTAAGGGCCGACTGACCCTGAAAAGCAGCACCCCTGAGCTCGTCTGCATGGCTGTTTACCTGCCGATTATGGGTCCGCCCTTTCAATGTCAAGACAAAAGATACAGAAATTCCTCACTGTCACACACGTACTCAGGGGAGATAAGCACTGGCTGGGGATCCCTGGTAGCGTAGCCAACGAAGGGTGAAATTGGGAATAGGCTTGCCGTTCCAATCACGTCTATTAAGTGTTTGCCTGCACGTGCACAACACACACACACACACACACACACACACACACACACAACACACACAGAGTCAGTAACAAGAAAGTACATGATACACTCGCCACCAGCAAGCGTCTTGATTACATTTTTCACATTTTCAATGTTGTTTGTATGTGAAGACACGGTAAGGGTAAACTTCTATATGACACACATCCTATCAGCTTCTTGCCAAGCATTTCTCAAGTTTGCCAGTCTGTATTTCATGAGATAGTGTATCAAAGCCTTGTCGTCACTATCGACTGTCACTGTCACTACCGCTGCCGGCGGATAGACCAAGGTTGCGTCTCTGACCCCTCCACCCCCCTCACAAACAAATCCAACTTCACGCCATCGCACCATCATAATTTAGAGAGAGACAGAGACTGGCGCACACAGAGAGAGAGAGAGAGAGAGAGAGAGAGAGAGAGAGAGAGAGAGAGAGAGAACAGAGATTTTAAACAGTGCCTAGTCTTCGATCTTTCCTAACAATTCTACAACATTCAAGTGAATCACAAAGTATGAACACACCATGGCAATAATGGCAGAGAAAACGTGGCGATAATGAGAACAATAAGAATAATACTTACATGGATAAAATGACAAAAGTATTACTACTACTTACTACTACTACTACTACTACTACTACAAACTACTACTACTACTACTACTACTACTACTATCTAAATTGCATAGTAAGAGCACACATCAACAACACACCCACACACACACATGAGAGAGAGAGTCTACTACTACTACTGACTACTACTATACTACTACTACTACTACTAGTACTACTATCTAAATGCATAGTAAGAGCACACACACACACACACCACACACACACACACACACACACACACATGAGAGAGAGAAAGAGAGAGAGAGGGAAGAGAGAGAACAAAAGGGTAGGATAGGGCGGGAGTGAGAAAATACACGTTTCAAATCAGAGAAAATCAGTTGCACACACTCACAATTCCCCTCCCCACATCTACGCCCCTCCCCCTCTCCCCATCCCAATCCCTACCCCCCCCCCCACCACCACACGCACGCTTGCTTACCTTCCTCTTCGGAATGAAGGTCAAGGACGGTTTGCCATTTTTGATGTCTTCAACGGCAGCCGGAATCCTTCGGGTGGGGCCTCGAACTCCTGCCGTCATTACCCCTGGACAGGATGGGCACCGTTTCATCATCAACATCATCATCGTCGTCGTTGTCGTCGTCGTCGTCGTCGTCGTTGTCGCTATATCTGGCAGGTCTTGCGTGATCCCGTGTGATTTCATTGCAGTGCAGTGCCAGGCCTTTTCTTTGTGTTTTGTTTGTTTTTGCTTTCAGTCGGAGCATATTTTGATGTTACCCGACCACCAGGCCACATTTTCTTCCACACTTTTCCGTTCTCACAAGACCAGCCCACTGTGGTAATGATGATGATTATGATGCCAATGATGGTGATGTTGGCTGTGTTTGTTGTTATAATTTTGTAATTTATTTGTCTTGTTGTCATTAAAAACTGTTATTGTTGTTATCTCTTTGAGCTGCACTTTAGTATTCGTTACATGAACATGATTTTTTTTCAGGCGTTGCTGCGTCTGGAGGACTGGCTCCATGGCATTCTGAATAGAAAAGTCTTGTTGCTATATGCTTGGAAAACGCGCACAGTTCAT
>JADBJO010003044.1:90000-92500 GCA_016801955.1 Conus betulinus | reverse complement strand
AATAGCGCATAAATAATGGGGGAGATCTAAAGCTCTGAAAGTTGAATACAACTGGAAATGTTCTTTAGTACGAATGGTGGAATCAAGTTCTTGAACATGACAATCGATCAGTCTCTGCCTAAAGGTGGCTATAAACAGTTTACAGTTTTCTACACCTTGGTTCTCCCAAACAATTCCAAAACCATACCTATACAATGTATACATTATATTAGATACCCAGTTTGTCTTACATTACAGTGGAGTAGGTATAACATTTCGTAGCTTTTCTTTGGAATACGGTCACTTTCCATATGAATGACTTTAAGCCAATATTTGATAATTTTGTGTATGTTTGGATGTAAAGAGGATATCTATTTGATTCACAATATACTAGTGCACTCGGAGTTTTAATGCTAATATTTAGAAAACGTTTGATTGCCAAACAAATGGACCCTTTCGATAACTGTATGGTCAGCACTTAAGCCCCATACCTCTGAACCATACGTCAAGATAGGTTGGATTTGGATGTCAAAAATTTTGAAAAATACTTTTGGTGAATTTTCCCCCAATGACCAAAGAAATCTAAGAATTCCAAACATATACATTTTTTTTGCCTTTAAGGCTCCCTCTTCTACGTTCTAGAGAATAAGAGAACGTTAAACCGGATGAAAAAATTATACCTAAATACTTATACTGGTTGGCAACTTCTATTTGTAGCCCACCAAAGAACTACTTTTCTCTAGAAGCTATGTGGCCTCCATTTCTAAAATAACTATTTTCGACTTTTCATGGTTAACAGTAAGTTGTAATCTGTGAGCAGTATTATATAAAATATCCAGCTGATGTTGAAGGCCTATAATCGTGCTGGAAATAAGAATAACATCATCAGCGAACAACATAATTAGAATTTGAGTTATATCAGGGGTCAGGGTTACCCCGTGTTTTTCCAGATTGAACGATATCATTGGCTAATTCGTTAATGAAAAGAGCAAATAAAATTGGGCTGCAATTATCTCCTTGTTTAAGTCCGTTGGGGCACATGAACGCATCTGTCACTTCATTATTAACTCGAACCCTAGCTTTAACAACTTCGTATATACTTCTGATAGAATTGTACATTTTCCCTTGAATTCTGTGTGTGTGTGTGTGTGTGTGTGTGTGTGTGTGTGTGTGTGTGTGTGTGTGTGTGTGTGTGTGTGTGTGTGTGAGAGAGAGAGAGAGAGAGAGAGAGAGAGAGAGAGAGAGAGAGAGAGTGTGTGTGTGGTGTGTGTGTGTGTGTGTGTGTGTGTGTGTGTGTGTGAGTGCGCGTGCGTGCGTGCGTGCGTACGTGAGTGCGTGCATGCGTGCGTGCGTGCGTGCGTGTGCGTGCGTGTGCGTGTGTGTGTGTGTGTGTGTGTGTGTGTGTGTGTGTGTGTGTGTGTGTGTGTGTGTGTGTGTGGTCTTAACTCGTTTCTTCTTAATATGGAGTGTTTTGTGGTTTGAACGCGAACGTGCGGAACCACACAGTTGAATGTCATTCTTTCAATGGACACATCTCTGAAAACATTGTGAAGATGAACTTAACGGTACAGCAGGTGTTTGTTTCTCTCGGGCCTGGCTGACGCCAGAATACAGTATACAGGGAAACTTAGTGTGTAACCCTGCCATGTAGTCTCAGTCCGGATTGGAAACCCACTGCATTCTCCACATTTATCACCATTAACCCTTTCAGTCCTGACACAGCGACTGTCTGTGTAACCTCCCCTGGCCTGGCGCATTTTGCTGTTTTTCACCGGAAAGATCCAAGCTGCGTTACCCAACCTGAAATAAATTCTGGATCGACACATGAAAACACCACACATCTACAGGGCAAAAAAAAGAGAAGATTTCCACAACATATTAGTCTTTCATTGTTTTGATTATTCAGAGACGCATGGCTTCTTGATAAAAGAAAGCAGAAAAAGAAAGGCCGGCCGAGCAGACCCTCAGAACCTCTTATAGGAATGGATTGCATTATCGTATTAGCAATAAAAAGCCAATAAAACTAGACTATGTCATTGTCTGTGTATTTTCTGCGACTGTGCACATTCATATGTCCTTCAAATTTACACTTGCGGATTTATTGGCTAAGCTCGTTCATTAAGATTTCATTGAAAACTACCTCACGGAAAAAAAGTTATTCAAAAGGCACACAGTGTAAAGGAGAGAGAAAAAAAGGGAAAATAATGCTGAACAATTAAGTGACAAGGGAAAACAAGTGCAGACTAACAATTCTGCCGTCATTATAGCAATGGTTTGGCAAACATTTGGAGGAAAAAAAAAACAAAAAAAAAAAACAGAAAACCACCAAATTAGTCGAAACTCGCTCTCTCGAAACAGCAAAGGATACAAGAAGAAAATTAACTTCACAATATTCTCCATGTGCTTACCATCTGTGCCCGAAATGAATGAGCTAGCTTTGAACCGAGGCTGACGCCCGACTACATTCGTTGGTGAGCGCCAGGTCGGGCGCAGGGCGGAAAGAGTGAGACAAACTTGTCAA
>JADBJO010003044.1:75000-82500 GCA_016801955.1 Conus betulinus | reverse complement strand
CACAAATCATCTGCAGTGCCTTCCGGATTAAACCATCTTTTGTTCGCATTCAGTCCAAGTGTCCAACTTCTAAATCTGGCGAGCATACCCCTGTGCCGTTTATTAGTAACTACAGTCGGAAATTTGTTTCGGGTTGTAAGATACTTTTAAACGAGTAGAACCAGGAATACTTCATTATCACCGTCCTTCTTCAAATGCCAGTTTTGTTTATAACATGAGATGAGACGGTCTTTAAATTCCAACAAAAATGTTCTTGTATCGCCAACCCCACTGAGTGAGCCATACTAAACCAAATCTGTTTACTGTCAAAACCTGATTTGTAGTAGCAACCCAGTTATGCTTTCCAAACTCAAACTAACGTAATAGCGTATGCTTGTCCATATAATCTGTTTGTAGCTAGTTGGGTAAGTTTTAACCAATATTTAACACATATCCAGAAAGATCGAATGTAAAGAGGGCATCTTTCAGAATCGGATTACCATTTGCCATTGTATTTGATGAATGCAATGGGATATTTAGAAACCGTTTAACCGCAGAAGTATCTACTGTTTCCATTTATTTTTTTTTATTTTTTTCTTCAAGCCCCCATATTTCTGCTGCACATGTTTACGTAGGCTCTCTATTTGTGTCTCAAATAACTTCCAAAAGAAAGAGGGATCAGTTGCATTTTTGTATTCATTGCTCTGAGAATTTCTACTACTACTCCTTTTCTTCCCCTTCCTATACATTTCAGACCATCCAGAATGTAACGAGAGAGAGAGAGGAGAGAGAGAGAGAGAGAGAGAGAGAGAGAGAGAGAGAGAGAGAGGAGAGAGAGAGAGAGAGAGAGAGAGAGAGACAGACAGACAGACAGACAGACAGACAGACAGACAGTAATTCTCAGTATTGAGAAATACAAAAAGCAACACAATATGATTCAATAAGAAGGATAATACAAAACAGAAAGCGAGATATTAACACGAAAACGAAAAACCAAGACAAAAGCAAAACAGAAAAGCGGGACAAGCGACATGAACAGCAAGGGGATGGAACACACACGGCGCAATAAAGTAACAGAAAGGGCTAGGTAAGATACCCCGGTAGTGGCATGAAGCGATACAAACCAGTTAAAGGCAAGAGAAAAGGCAAACACTGCAGTGCCCGGAAGGAAGCTAGGACAGTACAGAGAGCAGATATATCAGGTCATACAAAATCAATAGAAAGAGAAAGCAAATGGAAGAGGCACTCCCCTTCCCCCACCTCCACCCCCCCCCCCCCCCCCTCCCTTCCCTCACCCGGTCTCCTGCACACACATATAAAACAATCGATTCAGCAGTTCAGCTAAGCAAACAAAGCAAGGCAAGGGCAGATCAGGCAGACAAAGCAAGGTATGTAAGGCGCGACAAAGCACAGGCAAGTGAGTGAGAGAGAGAGAGAGAGAGAGAGAGAGAGAGAGAGAGAGAGAGAGAGAGCTGTGAGACAGAGGAAGACAACAAAAGGCAGACAAAGCAAGACAGGAGATGACAGGCAGACAAAGTAAGATAAAACAAGGGAAACAGACGAAGTAAGAAGATAAAGGTAAAGAGGCACACAAAAAGCGACACAGAGGAAAAACAGGCAGACAAACCCGGGTAGAGGAAAACGGGCAGACAAAACAAAACAGGCAGACACAGCAAGACAACGGAAATCAAGCAGACAAAGCAAGACAAAGTAAAACAGGCAGGCACAGCAAGACAGAGGAAACCAGGCAGACAAAGCAAAACAGAATAAAACAGGGCAGACAAAGCAAGACAGGAAAACGGCAGACAAAGCGAGACAGAAAACAGGCAGACAAAGCAAGACAGAAGAAAACATGCAGACGCAGCAAGACGGAGGGAAACAGGCAGACGAAGCAAGACAGAGGAAAACAGGCAGACACAGCAAGATAGAGGAAAACAGGCAGACAAAACAAGACAAAGGAAAACAGACAGATACAGCAAGACAGAGGAAAACAAGCAGACAAAGCAAGACAGACTAGAACAGACAGACAAAGCACGACAGAGCAAAACAGGAGTCACTATAAGACAAGGGGAAAACAGGCAGAGACAAAACAGGACAAAGGAAAACAAGCAGCACGCAGCAGTAAGACAAAGGACACACAAGCAGACAAATCAAGACAGAATAGAACAGGCAGACCAAGCAAGACAGAGGAAAGCAGGCAGATAAAGCGAGACAGAGGGGAACAGGCTCACAGAGCAAGACAGAGACAAACAGGCACACAGAGCAAGATAAGCCAACGCAGACCGAAAGAAAAGAGGAGCGGCTTTGAGAGCAAGTGATCTGCAGGCTGAACTAGCCCCACCGTACTGAGGTGCAGTATGAACAAGTGTAACAAATCCAAGCAAGACGAACATGATGCAAAGCATATAAACGTACGCCCAGTTTATCTTGAATACTCGTGACATATTCCATAAAGAGAAAAAGCCATTTGGGGCCGTTACAACCGTTAGTAACGGCTATTCTGGTAAATAAAACATCAGGGATCATCCATAATGAACATACCTACAAATTTTCAGAAAGATCGGCCATGTACTTTCTGAGATTTTACATAAAGAAGAAAACCGTTATGGGCCGTTATAGCCGTTAGTCACGGCTATAACGGTAAAATAAAACATCAGGGATCATCCGTGACCACCCATAATAAACATACCTACACATTTTCGGAAAGATCAGCCAAATACTGTCTGAAATATTCCATAAAAAAGAAAAACCGTTATGGGCCGTTATAGCCATTAATAATGGCTATAATGGGAGAGTAAAACATCCGACATCATCCGTGACCCATAATGAACATACCTACAAATTCAGAAAGATCGGCTGAGAAGTTTTGTCTGGAGCAAGTGGAACACATTTTGACCACGGACAGACACAGACAGACAGACAGACACACACACACACACACACACACACACACACACACACACACACACACACACACACACACACACACACACACACACACACACACACACATACAGCATTTCATCGTTCCCATTGTAAAGTACTCCCTATTCTATAAGAACTGGGAGTACAACAACAACAACAACAACAGCAACAACAAAAGATAAAGCAGGGGTAAAGGCAGAAGCAAATCAGGCATTGCGGAGTGTGAGACAGTGTGAGCGGCTGTGGTCCGGCAGCACCAGTCTGGGCACCAGGCCCGCCTTCAACCTGCCCACAGTGGATCCATTATTTATCCGTTCGCCTGTGTGAGCGCTGCCTTTGTTGCTTTGTATCACGCATCTCCAGATCCGGCAGTTTGACATGGTACACCCAATGCCTGTGACTAAACGGCGGGGCTAGGAGTTCACAATGCGCTGGTGTCCCGGTTCAGATGATGCTAAACTATACAACGGAATGGTTCAGATGATGCTAAACTATACAACGGAATGGTTCAGATGATGCTAAACTATACAACGGAATGGTTCAGATGATGCTAAACTATACAACGGAATGGTTCAGATGATGCTAAACTATACAACGGAATGGTTCAGATGATGCTAAAGTATACAACGGAATGGTTCAGATGATGCTAAACTATACAACGGAATGGTTCAGATGATGCTAAAGTATACAACGGAATGGTTCAGATGATGCTAAAGTATACAACGGAATGTTTCTCCATTTCCAACTCTCATTATTGCTACGGTTAGTACTGCTGCTACTACTACTACCACTACTACAGCTACTACTACCACTACTGCTGCTATTACTACTACTGCTGCTACTACTACTACTGCTGCTGCTAGTACTAATATTACTATTACTACTACCACTACTACTGCTGCTGCTACTGCCACTACTACTAATACTACTGCTACTACTATTACCGCTACTACTACTGCTGTTACTACTACTATTACCACTACTACTACTACTATCACTGCTGCTACCATTACTACTACTACTACTACTACGACTACTACTACTGCTACTACTATTACTACCACTACTGCTGCTGCTACTACTACTACTACTTCTGCTACTACTATTACCACCACTACTACTGCTGCTGCTGCTACTATTACCAATACTACCACTACTACTACTGCTGCCACTACAACTACTATTATTACTACTACTACTACCACTATACTGCTACTACTACTACTCATACTACTAATACTACCACTGCTACTGCTGCTGCTGCTACCACTACTGCTACTATTGCCACTACTATTACTACCACTACTACTACTACTACCACCACCACCACCACCACCTTTTGCTTCACTTCTGTTCTTTTCATTTGTCGTGGCTCTCTTATTCTGGGTTCTTGTTTCCATCTTTTCAACACTCCCCTCCTCTCAACAATGGTGGACTGTCTATCACGTACATTTTGAACTATTTTACGTAGGGTTTCTTGGTAGGTTTTTCGTGTTGTCCCCTGATTAACTGTTTTCCGGTTTGGTTCTTGAATTTTCACCTTTTCAATTATTGTTGTCTTTTATCCTAGCTTCTCTACTAAAATTTTGAACTGTACAAACCATTCTAATTGATAACATGTGTTCGAATACTTGTTCAAATTTTCGATAATGCAGTTAAACGTGATTTATGTTTTCCAAATTGCCATCCTCACCCTCCTTTTCGAGTATAGATCTTTGTGACAGTTTTAGAAATGTAAACATTCCTGTCATTGTTTTCGGTCTTCTGAAAGTTTAAAAACTGTTAGAGGGAGAGAAAGAAGAGGGTTTTTGGTTGAGTGCATTGATATTTTTTTTTTTTTATTTTGTAGGCATACATGTTAATATCAATGACCCCCCCCCCCCCCCCCCACACACACACACACACTCCCCTCCCTTTCATGGGTATTGAATACTGTTCTTGCAACAGTTTAAATTCTCGGTTGTCACTGTAATATTTTTCACGTCTAAGCCTTTTCGCGGCAAAGCGTAATGAACTGCTGTTGTTTGTGAGTGTTTGCTTTTTTTTTTTTTTTTGTGTGTGTGTGTGTGTGTGTGTGTGTGTGTGCTTGCCTGCTGCTTCTTCTTTCTCCAGGTTGTTCATTGTGGAAGACTATGAGCATTTCCAAGTGCAGGGTAACACTGGAAATAAACGTTCTTGACTCGTGGTTTTGAAGATTTACGTGTTTTTCTTTTCTTTTCTTTTTCTTGTGCGTGCAAATTTTACAAAGCGTTTGAAACGAGTTATCAGTCTGCCTTCGTGAACAAAGTTTAAAACTGCGGAAAACATGGGTGAACTTGCGGATCAGTACAAGAGAGCACATCCCGAGAACATGTTTTCAAGGAAGCTAGATTTCAAACTTCTTGCATCAAACGTCAGTTCTTTTCCTTCACCGCTTCCGTATCAAACAGGACAGCGTGGAAGTTACCGCACGGATGATGGAGACCCATACAACTGTGGTTCAGACCGTGCGAAATATCAGAATTCTGTTTCCAATTGCCCCCGTGATCAGCCTGAAAGCGCTCCCCAGTCAAGACAAAGCACTGGGAACATTTGCATTCGTGATGTGAATGTGAATGTAAGAGATGAGAGTGTACCTTTGCGCTGGACATATGGTTCATGAATACACGAACGAGCCGATCATCCCCATGCACAAATCGATCAACCCAATATGAAAAAAAAGAGAATAAAATAAACACTGAACACGTCCTTGTGGTTGAAAACCAAGTATTTGGATTTCATTTAAAATAGCGCAGTATCAGAGGTACATTACTAAGAGCCACAGGCTGTATCACAGCTGGTGTCGGACGTTCCCTTGTTGAAGATGAACAATACACTAGCGCCACACAACAGTGCTGCAAGTTTCATGATGTCTTGAATCATGTCCTCCGGCAAACAGTAAAGTACCCCCACAACTATGTTAGCGATGAAATACATGCATGTGTCTTTGACTCCCAAGCGACACACTTAATCCCTAGAAATAGGCGTGGTGTGTGATTCACACATGGTAGAAATGGTGAGTCTTCTGTGTGCCACCCTTAGCTCTCGTCATAAAATAAGCGAGTAAACCTGTCAACGTCCTTCTTGTCTCCGCAACTCCGAGGCCGAGTGTGCTTCCAGGTCAACTCAGAGAGAATGATCAACTGCAGAAATGCAATGATAATGCTAGTGTTTCATGTCAAAATCCAAATGTTCTTTTGTAACGGAGGATAGTGTGCGATACACACATTGTAGAGATAAAATTGTGCTTACACATCCGCTCGTTGATCCCCACTCACTGAGACAAACCATACTGAAGGTGTCTCATGTTGCTATCACGGCAGGACGTTTTGGTGTTCGTGGGCTTCTAGTACGAGTGCTCTCCCATTTGTACCGGCTAAGTACCCGATCAAATGTTTCTAACCATTGTCGCTCTTGTGACATTTGTAAAAAGACTCTCACAAAAGGAGGACTATCCCGTCTTTCCGAGGACAAAAAGCTGTCGGAGTTGATCTTCTTGAAAGTATTGACATTTTCAATACCATTGTCTTCCTTTGTCCCTGGGGAAACCTGTGCGGAGCCAAATGAAACAGTGTGTAAACAAAAACAGGCAATGTTGTCAAGAAGGCTGAAGGCGAGGTTTCGTTCCTCGTCAAAGAGTGTTGCTTTTGCTGTCTATTTTGATGTATCACTTTTTTTGTGGTTATTGCTGCCGCTTTCAATAGTCTCTGTAGTCTGAGCTGGGAACTCCATCGCCATGATCGATGAGTGTCAGCCAGATTTCCAACAGAACCAGCCCCATCCGCACATCTCACTAAGCCTTCTGCTGCCTGACATGAGGCAAGACGAATGTTTTTACCAAGGCCAGCACTACTGGACTTGAACTACTTCTTCAAGAGAAGGATTTCCTAATCTACCCCGTCATGCCCCCAAAATGCAAACCTTTCGTTTATCCTACAGTAGATCTCTACCATTCAGCGTGTCTCACCATCGTGTCGGAACTTCAGATGTTCTTAGGAGTTGGACGGACATTTGTCTTGCAAACCGAACATTACCTTCTCAAAATCTTTTCGCGAGCATTAAAGAACCCACTTCAGCGATGATGTCCGGTCATAATACCGGAGTTTTCTGTCGTCTGAGAACAGATTCCTGGACGCGTGAAAATGTTTGCAGACAATTTTAGCAAGAAACGTGTGTGTGTGTGTGTGTGTGTGTGTGTGTGTGTGTGTGTGTGTGTGTGTGTGTGTGTGTGTGTGTGTGTGTGTGTGTGTGTGTGTGTGTGTGTGTGTGTGTGTTTGTGCGTGCGTGCGTGCGTGCATGTGTGGCCAGTCATACTACCGGAGTTGTTTTTCTGTCGTCGTAGAACCTATTCCTGGACGTGTAAAAGTGTTTGCAGACAATTTTAGCAAAAATAAACAAACAAACAAACAAACAAACAAAAGAAAAACGCTTGTGTGTGTGTGTGTGTGTGTGTGTGTGTGTGTGTGTGTGTGTGTGTGTGTGTGTGTGTGTGTGTGTGTGTGTGTCTAGTCATACTACCGGAGTTTTCTGTCGTCGTAGAACCTATTCCTGGACGTGTAAAAATGTTTGCAGACAATT
>JADBJO010003044.1:55000-72500 GCA_016801955.1 Conus betulinus | reverse complement strand
GAAACAGCGTTAAGGGAGAGAGAGAGAGAGAGGAGAGGGAGGGAGGGAGGGAGGAGAGAGCGAGCTAAAAGAGATACGTGAACGGGGAAAGTAAAGAGATAGGGGAGTGGGGGAGGTACATTTGGGGGAGAGGGGGAAGAGCGAGAGTGACAACGATGGAAGGTAGGGGAACGACAGGGATGGACAGAGGAAAAAAAGGGATAGTGAAAGGAGAAAAAGGTAGGGGGAGACAGAGAAGGTTGGGGGGGGGGGGGGGGGGGGGGGGGGGGGGGGGGGGGGGGTTGAGGAATGGGGGGGGGGGGGGGGGGGGTGGGGACAGGAGAGGAGGTGGTTGAGGAATGGCGGGAGGGGGGGGGGGGGTGAATGAGGGGAAGGTCTTTACATGCATGAGCAAATGAAATCAGCGGAGATGGAGACAAACAGAGATCGATGTTTAATCAAATCGCAGCCACAACTCCCCACCGCCCATACAACCCCTGTGCACCGATGGAGAGGCAGGAGGGGGGGGGGGGGGGGGGGGGGGGGGGGGGGGGCGGTAGGCAGAGGGAAGGGGGGGGGGGGGGGGGGGCAGTCAGTGAAGAAAGTGGTCGGCCCAGACTATGTCTGTCTGTCTGTCGGTTTGCCTCTGTCTGTGCAATTTGTTCCGAGCAGTTAGTTACAAGAGTAGCAACTAGGCCTATATAAGGCGTTCAACGGCCCCGAGTCTGTAGGTTTTCCGGTGTACGCTCCGTCTCAGCGGCAATGTTGGCGCCTGTTTGAAATGACCGCCCTATCTCCCTATCCAGCAGGAACCTATTAAGGCCAAATTCCTCATCTGATGCATATCTATTGGTTTTCTTAACGGTGAAAAAAAAAAAAAAATGTCACTCAGAGCAAATTCATTCGTAACGCGGCATATTACGTCTGTAACAAACGGCGCAGATTTTATCTATGTTTGCCTAACCTTCTCACTGATTGGGAGTGTTTGAACTTGACCTCAGCAAACCCATCACATTTGAAAATGAAAAACAAAACAAACAGAACACGTAGAGCCCGGATGATGCTATCACATATACGATGATTTGAACATTACGAAACGGCGAGTTTCTTAGTGTGATAGGTAGAGAACTGATTTGAAATTGGACATCTGGGTCTTCTGAAAGAAGATGGACACACGCACGCGCGCGCGCGCACACACACACACACACACACACACACACACACACACACACACACACACACACACACACACACACACACACACACACACACACACACGCACACACACTTTTCGCTAGTGAAATACACCAACTGAAAAGAAAAGGAAAACAAAATGCATGCAGTCCATTATCCGGTCTTGAGCGACGCGACAAGTTAGGAAGTTCTTTTACGATAGAGATAGATATAGCCATCATTACACTTTTTTGTGGCTAGATTTCTTAACACCAAGTTTCCTTTGGAACCGGATGTGTCTTTCAGAACCATGCTGTCCCCCTGGAAGGGAAACACTGTCAACGAAGCTTTAGCAGTTCCGTACATATGTGTGTACACAGATGTCAGCGTACAGACAGCTATGACTAGTCACACACACACACACACACACACACACACACACACACACACACAAAAACCCACTAGACCCATCGTCCAACCAAACGCATGTATCAAGTTCTTGTGATTTTATTTACTGAGCAAGTACAAAGAGAAGACAAACACATTGGATTTTTTCCCCCAAATAAACATTTTGTATTTTCGGAAAAGAGATGTAAATGGTTACTTATTTCGTACTTCTCTTTTCCGAGTTCGCTGTTGTTCTCCCCATCCCCTCAAGTCAAGTTACATGCTATGTCATGTCATGTCATAATGCCATGTCATATCATGCCATGTGCCATGACATATGCCATGCCATATTACATGACGTAAATATCTCTTGACGTGAGGGAACATAGAGCTGAGGGAACATAGAGCTAATTCTCCTAACAAACCGCTCTATGTTTCCTCAGCTCTATGTTCCCTCAATTCAAGTTACATGATGACCAGAGTCAACTAATGGTCAGAGTGACCAGTGGTCAAGCAATGGTCAGTGTGACAGTGTTCAAGCAATGGTCAGAATGATCATTGGTCAAGCAATGGTCGGAGTGACCAGTGGTCAAGCAATGGTCAGAATGACCTGTGGTCAGAGAGAGAGAGAGAGAGAGAGAGAGAGAGAGAGAGAGAGGCCAATATGACTAGTCGCTTGACCACTGGTCAGATTGACCATATAGTTTGACCACTTGTCAGTTAGACCATTGCTTGACCACTGGTTAGTCTGACCACTGCTTTACCACTGGTCACTTTGACATGACATGACATGTTACTTGACTTGAGGGAACATAGAGCTGAGGGAACATAGAGCTGAGGGAACATAGAGCTGACCCCAAAGAGCCACAAAAGATGTTTCCGATCTTCAGTGCGAGAGAGTGTCACTGAAGCTCACACATGTGTTGGCGTGCTCGGTTAACTCTTTCGTTGACATTATCGGATATCCGTCGCCTTCACCAATAAAACTCGTCTTGTTTGGCACAAAGCTACTCAGATGACATCGTGGAAGTAAAGATGACGCTGGTGTCTGTGATTCACGATACTTTAATTCCCCCTTAAGTCGTAACAACCATGATATGTGATTCACGATGCTTTAATTCCCCGTTGAGGTGAAACAGGCTCGATAAAACTGTAACTGACACACCATAAAACAAGAACAGCGATCGCGTGAATTGTGCGTGCAGCTCGTGCAATTCGGGCAATGGTTGTTTGTGTTCCGCCCGCTACTCTCAACCCCCCGCTTCTGTGGTGTTTCCGAACAGCGTTTCATTGGGGAACTTATTCTGTTATGCTGATGTTGTAACCGTTCTCTAGATGACAGTAAACGATTTTCGAAAATGTTCGTGTCGACTTGACATACACACTGTTCTAGGTACTGCACCAACGGCCAGCGATGGAAGTGTGGAGTACTTTCACAACGCACGCACGCACACACACACGCGCGCGCGCGCGCGCGCGCGCGCGCGCGCGATAAGACTAAGGCAAGGTAATGTTGCTCATAGCCCAGCCGACCGCGAAGGGCCATATCAGGGCTGTCACCGCGTTGAAGTCAACTCACAAGTCGTTGAAGAGGGAAAACAAACACTCATTCACACAACTCTTTGAAATACACACCTAAAAACGCACCAGGAAATTTTGTTAGAAAGAAATCTTTCTCCTGTAAATTCTTAGATCGGGTGAAAAATGTTGATCTCTTTCAGACTTCAAAGATCACATCAGGCGGGACATCTCCGAGGAAGCGTTTCATAGAGTCTGCTGTAAAATGTTGATGTCTCGCATCATGCAAGTCTCAACACTCTAAAAGAACAGGTTTCCCTGTGAGTGGTACATGACATGGAATGCACGACGAAGCTTCTTCATCTTTCAAAAGATAAGATTGGGTGTAAAAGGAATGGCCTGTACGCAAACGGCACAAGACTACTTCTGGACGCCTCGGGAACATGGTAAAACACATTCAGGTTTGGACGGATTTTGAACAGCAGAAAGAAACTCGTGGACAGCGTGGCAGCACAGAGTCCTCAGAAGAGAAGCCCCCTTCAGGCAAGTGTTTCGGCCCTTATCTCCTGACACTCTGGGGGGAGGGGGGGGGGGGGGGGGGGGGGGGGGGGGGGGGGGGGGGGCACACCCATTTCATGACTCCGGATGTCCCTCTGCTGCCCCTTTTTTTCCCATCTTGGGACGAGCCATGGCTGGGATTCGAACCCATGACCCTCTGGACGTGCTCATTTTTCACGTAATGACTCGCACTCTAACCACTGAGCCACTGGGACACCTGATATTTGTAGGAAATTTAAACCTTATGACATTCACTTTTGTTCCTCCTTGACCAGATCCAGCTTGAACACCTCTCTCTGCCGCTTCTGCCATTGCTTTCAGGGCTCTGTTTTTTGTGTGTGTTTTTTTTTTTTTCCCCTCACTGCAACTGAGAGCTGTTTCATGAGGCTGTATGCAGACGTTCCTACAAACCTCCTAGTTCCAATTTCTGCAGTGAGGACTTTGACCAGATAGCCTTCTCTCATCAGGCTGTTTGCCAGATCAACATACTTTTCAGTCTTGTAGATTTGAGCTGCCTCCATTCTGTTCCCATATGGCACCGTGAGCTCGATCATGATCAGCTGCTTGGTTGACTGAGAGTGGACTACTATGTCTGGTCACATGCCACTCTTGCCGATGATCTTTGGGTGACTCTTCCATTCTGGGAGGTCTGCAGTGCACTCCCAGTCATCTGCCCCCGTCGAACAGACTCCGCCTGCATGTTCCGAGTGGCACTGTTGTTCTTGGCCATGATTTGCTGCTGCCTCCTGCAGTCAAGAATATTACGGGTGCTTTTGGAGTCCTGATATTTTCCCTTTTCTGGTGTTGCTGTTGCTTGTTACCCTTCTGCGAATTCTGTTCACACACACACACACACACACACACACACACACACACACACACACACACACACACACGTATATATATATATATATATATACGTCCATTTGTGTCTTCGTTGCCCTGATACATAGCTTCTCCTAGTCCACTCTAAACTGTTCTTCCTTTCTCCCTGCAGGTTTCTCTGTTGTTGTTTTTGTTGCTGCTGCTGTTGCTCTTCAACAGACCTGTGAAGACTGCAGCAGCTAGGGATAATGCCACGCCGTCCATCTCTTCTTGTCAGTCCGAAGTGTCGCCAGGGGAGAAAAGCCCCCCCCCACCCCTCACCCCCCCCCCCCCTCTCCCCTTTGATTCTGCCTTGCTCCCTTCACCCCCCCCCCCCCCCCCCCCCCCCCCGCCCCCGCTCCCATCATACCCCTTTTCCCCAAATGTCCCACTCCTGCTTCTACTCCCTCCCCCTCCTCCCTTTTTTTTTTCTCTCTTTCTTTTTCTTTTCTTTGTGTTGTGTGTGTGTGTGTGTGTGTGTGTGTGTGTGTGTGTGTGTGTGTGTGTGTGTTTTTTGCTTACCCCTGTGTTTCTTTCTGCACTCTAACAGCATTGTACATATTCGGTATATTGCTTTCTTTGGTTGGTTCGTGTCCCCCCCACCCCTCTCCTTCCCCCTCCCCCCCCCCCCCCTCGTCCACTCCTCCCCGCCCCCCCCCCCCTCCCCTCCACCCAGCCATGTCCTCTCCCTCCTCAACCATTTATCCCGGTCCCTTTCCCTCTTTTTTTTTTTTTTTTTTTTTTTTTTTTTTTTTTTTTTTTTTTGTGGTTAGGATGCGAATGAAACGCCCGGGGGATTGGATCTTAATGTTTATTCCATTAGTCACCTGACATAAACGCTCTCTCTGTCTGTCTCTCTCTCTCTCTCTGTCTGTCTGTCTGTCTGTCTGTCTGTCTGTCTGTCCGTCTGTCTGTCTCTCTCCCTCCCCTCTGTGTGTGTGTGTGTGTGTGTGTGTGTGTGTGTGTGTGTGTGTGTGTGTGTGTCCCCGTCACTGTTGTATATATTCAGCATTTGGGGCTAAAAAGGACGGTGAGAGAAGGGTGGGGCAATGTTCTGCGGGTGTAGGGGGGGGGGGGGGGCGTTTTCTTTTCTTTCCTGTGGTTTTTTTTTTTTTCTTTGGGGACTGGATATTAATGCTCATCCCTCTAGTCAACTGTAAGAAACATCCCTTCTTAGCCCCTCCCTCCCTCCCTCTCGCCTCATTCTCTCTCTCTCTCTCTCTCTCTCTCTCTCTCTCTCTCTCTCTCTCTCTCTCTCCCCCCAATTACAGGGATATTTCATGACGTTATAGCAATCGTAAACGTTATACCAAACTTACTCATTGTTTTTTTAAGAGCAGGCTGGAGACAAGAACATTTCTGGTGTTTCAAATTACTATTAGGTTATTGACCATCGGTTTGATTTTGTTAGTTTTTTTTTGTACGAAAAGAGTTCTCTTTTGACCGAAAGTTGCACACCGCATTCAAACCATTCTGAGATGGCTTTCAATACAATTACTAGGCGTAGTCGAAGTTAAACATGAATAAAGGGCAATTCACGTGACTTTATTAGACAAGCATGTAAAAACATGCGCTGCGTATTTTATCTACATCAGATGAACCTAAAGATGTTAAACAGGCTGCTCCGATTAAAGTGGATTATTCGGTGCACTATATCGCAGTGCCCAGCGGACAACATAATACTATTCTCAAAGACAGACACTGGTTTTTCCAGTACATTCAAACGCCTTCTAACACGCAATGTTTCTCTTAATTCCAAAGTCGGCCGAGTAAGAGCAGGATAACTGCGTTTTAGAAGGTGATTGCTTACAGACGGATGAATACAAACATGTGATAATGTTAAAATGCCCATTTGGAAACGTTTTGATATTCAACTCTACCACTCTATGGGAAACTCATCTAGTATGCTGTGACTTCACAAACAACGTAAAGAAGACTGTTTTCTGTATTACTAGAAAACTAAAATTTTGCGCCCCCTCCCCCCCCCCCCCCCCCCCCCCCCCCCACCCCCAAAAAAAAAAAAAAAAAAAAAAAAAAAAAAGTAAACAACAAAATTCTCGGTGTTACTTTAAGCCCGGTGTAACAGCCCGTTCTTACCCCCCTCTGAAACTTACCCCCGGGGTAAGTCTGGGCTAGCCTGCTTTAACCCCCGGGGGTCATTCTAGGACTAGCTAGAACTTACTCCCCCTAGTTGGAACTTACCCCCCCGCGGGGGTAAGTTTGGGCTAGACTGGATGTACCCTTCCCCCCCCCCCCCCCCTCCCCCCAAGGGGTCAGTCTGGGATTATCTGGAATCTTCCTCCACCCCACCCCACCCTTCAAACAAGAGAGGGTTATTCAGGGGTTTTCCTCTGCCTTTTCCCAACACGCACACCCCGCCTTTAAAAAAAAAAAATGTGTGTTAGCCTGCATATTTACCCCTCCTCTCCCACTTCCTACATACAGTCAGTTGGTTTAGGCAAAGTGTAGTTCTAGACTCTTCTCAATAGGTGGACCTCCTACTTCCCCAGCCCCTCTCCTCCTCCTCCCCCCCCCCCCCCCCCACCCCCGCCACACACACACACACACACACACACACACACACACACATACACACACCCTAGATACGTATTAATATTTCTTGCGCTAGCTTACATGCGTGGGTCAATATTCGGGTGTGTGACTACGCCCCGTACATGCGTGGGAAAGAAAGACGGCTACATGCCAATGTGACCAAGTGCACGCACGCACGCACGCACGCACGCACACATACATACGCATCTGTCTGTCTGTCTGTCTGTCTGTCTGTCTGTCTGTCTGTCTCTCTCTCTCTCTCTCTCTCTCTCTCTCTCTCTCTCTCTCTCTCTCTCTCTCACACACACACACACACACACACACACACACACACACACACACACCACATATATATATATATATATATATATATATATATATATATATATATGTGTGTGTGTGTGTGTGTGTGTGTGTGTGTGTGTGTAATTTTCAGGTCAGTTTGTGTCAGTTCTACTTCTGGCGTCTAAAACAGAAAGGATAGTACCAAGTTCTATGTCTTCCAGACATAACGGGTTGAATCCAGTAAGAGTTTGTGACAGCTGAGGCTTCTGTAGTGTCTGCCTTTGCTATTCTCACAATCCATGCTGTTGTGTACCTCATACCACTG
The DNA here is from genome assembly GCA_016801955.1 of Conus betulinus. Taxonomy (NCBI): domain Eukaryota; kingdom Metazoa; phylum Mollusca; class Gastropoda; order Neogastropoda; family Conidae; genus Conus; species Conus betulinus. The sequence continues at coordinate 64,858 of JADBJO010003044.1, read as the reverse complement.
TTTATGAAGGGGAATGACCGCCCTGTGTGACAAATACTCTCACAATCCATGCTGTTGTGTGCCTCATACCACTGTTTATGAAGGGGAATGACCGCCCTGTGTGACAAATACTCTCACAATCCATGCTGTTGTGTGCCTCATACCACTGTTTATGAAGGGGATGACCGCCCTGTGTGACAAATACTCTCACAATCCATGCTGTTGTGTACCTCATACCACTGTTTATGAAGGGGAATGACCGCCCTGTGTGACAAATACTCTCACAATTCATGCTGTTGTGTGCCTCATACCACTGTTTATGAAGGGGAATGACCGCCCTGTGTGACAAATACTCTCACAATCCATGCTGTTGTGTGCCTCATACCACTGTTTATGAAGGGGAATGACCGCCCTATGTGACAAATACTCTCACAATCCATGCTGTTGTGTGCCTCATACCACTGTTTATGAAGGGGAATGACCGCCCTGTGTGACAAATACTCTCACAATCCATGCTGTTGTGTGCCTCATACCACTGTTTATGAAGGGGAATGACCGCCCTGTGTGACAATATTCTCACAATTCATGCTGTTGTGTACTTCATACCACTGTTTATGAAGGGGAATGACCGCCCTGTGTGACAAATACTCTCATAATTCATGCTGTTTGAGTACTTCGTACTACTGTCTATGTGACAAATACTCTCGGTGCAAACCCCTCTCTCTCTCTCTCTCTCTCTCTCTCTCTCTCTCTCTCTCTCTCTCTCTCTCTCTTATTTGGAGTTGTAACAAAAGACCGAATTATTGACGGTATAAATCCACGTACACACACACACACACACACACACACACACACACACACACACACACACACACACACACACACACACACAGATAGAGAGATGTACACACGCGCGCGCAGAGAGAGAGAGAGAGAGAGAGAGAGAGAGAGAGAGAGAGACAGACAGACAGACAGACAGACAGACAGACAGACAGACAGACAGACATGCGCGCGCGCACGAGCTCGTGCACGATACAAACAGGCATGCAGACAGACAGAAACGCGCGCACGCACGCACGCAACGCACACACACACACACACACACACACACACACACACACACACACACACACACACACACACACACAACACATACACACACGCACACACACACACACACACACACACACACACACACACACACACACACACACACACACACACACACAAAGATAGAGAGATGTACACGCGCGCGCGCGCGCAGAGAGAGAGAAGAGAGAGAGAGAGAGAGAGAGAGAGAGAGAGAGAGAGAGACAGACAGAGACAGACAGACAGACAGACAGACAGACACGCGCGCGCGCACGAGCTCGCGCACAATACAAACAGACAGACAGACAGAAACGCGCGCGCGCACGCACGCTCGCACGCACGCCCCCCCCCTCCTCCCCCCCTCCCCCCACCCCCACCCCCCCCACCCCCCCCCCCACCCACCCACCCACACGACCGAAAATCCCATACCTTATCACTTGTTGTCAGATAATTATGTGTTTGGAATTTTCCACGTTAGGCGGTAATCTCTTGATTCCCATTCACGCGCACAAGATGATCTCTGGCTTCAGAAATCGGCTCTGGAACATATCACCGACCCATCCCCTTTCCCTCGCAATAAGCCCAGCATTAGACCAGCATGAACTCCAGAAAACCACAAGGTGAACCACATAATCTAGAAGCATTGTTTTTAGATTATGTGCGTGTGATGCATCTGTGTTCAAAGGTCTTAGGCGTTTATTGTATTCCTAAGCATGTTTTCTCGCTTTTTTTTTTTTTTTTTTTTTTTTTTGTTCTTTGGACACGTAAGTGTCTTTTTTTTTTTTTTTTTTTTTTTTTTTTTTTTTTCGAAAACGTTCCCGCTGTTTCTGCATTCGTGCTCTTTCTTTCTTTCTTCTTTCTTTCTTTCTTTCTTTCTTTTCTTTCTTCCTTCCCTTCTCTCCTTCCCTTCTCACTTCCCGTCTTTTCATCTTTCTTTTTCTTCCTTTCTTCCTTTGTTTCTTTGTTTATTTTTTCCACTGTGCTCTCTTTTCTTCTTTCTTCTTCCTTTCATTTTTCTCTTTTTTTTTTTTTTTTTCTTCCTTTTATTTTCTTTTGATGTTTTTTAAAGATGAATTGAATCCAGTATTGAAACCGCTTTTTTTGTGGTCTTAATTAAGCCATTCAAGATCCTGTTGAACTTCCCTGACTGATGTTATTGTAATGCGTATTTTGCTGGGGCTTTGTATCTGCGGGCGTATGCGCACATATACATTTAAGACATCTTTAGTTAAGAACACTCAACTCCGCAAGCATCCACGACTGAGAGACGGGTGGAAGAAATGTGTAGTTAAAACGATGTTACAGCCAGTCACTGATATCCTCCGTCTCAACAGAACGCGTGGAGCAAATATCTACGGTTATCACATTACCCCTTCTCTACCTTGAACAAGGCCTGCGTTTGAAGGGAAGGAGACGGGGCCAGAATAGCCCAGTTGGTGGTAGAACGCCAGACTCGTAATCCAAGGGGTTGCGGGTTCGAATCTCAGCCGGGCCGTTTCGGTACAGGGGGATTTTTCCCTTGGAGTTAACATTGGTTCTGTCTCCATTTCCCCATACAGTCCTCCGAATGAGACTACAAACCGAGAGGTTCCGCGTGTGAACGCACGCATAAACATCTTGCACACACGTAAAATCCCATCACCAACTTTCAGAAGAGAAGGCCAGTTTGGCCGTTGGTATGGTTGACACGTTACACATAGCATGCACCTTCCGCGAAGATGGAGTATGGCTGCCTTAATGGCGGGTTTAAAAAAAACGGCCATACAGTCAAAACTCCACTCCCTTGGTTGGGCAGATGGGATTAATACTTGCCTGTCTATGCAGGGAGTGTCCGAAGAAGAAGAAGAAGAAAAAGAAGAAAGGAAGGGGACACAAAAGGACTGATCTTCAGGTGTGTCGTACGGCTCAACGTGTTTCCCAAAGGGGAGGTCAGCGAAACCAGGAAAGCTACAACTTGTTTCGCTCTATTTAGCGCTCTTCGGCCTTGCTGCTAGATCCTGGCTCCCTGCTGCTGTTCAGGCATTACCTCCCCCCCCCCCCCCCCCCCCCCCCTCCGACCCCCCCCCCGCTCTCTCCCCAACCTCTCCTCCTCCTTAAAGAGATGGAAGTCTGTTGATCCCTGTCAGAAACTGACACTGCCCCTTGTCAATGTTCCAACGGAGGGTGGACCTGCGAAAGGACCTGCCACGAGCCAGATCTTGAAGCTGTTGACGATGATGCTCTTGATCTGATGGTGTGCACAGCGTCCGATCTGCAGTCCTTTCAGTCAGTCCCTCCTGCCCCGAGCTTGTTTTTTTCGCTTCCTGTTCTGGTGGACAGCCGTCTGATAAACCTCAGGAGAGAACGGGAAGCACGTGCCTCTAGTGCCAGCCTTGCCGCGCGGCTCTCTGCTGTCTCATTCTTCACCATGAACAAGCTTACGGGTGTCACGTGCACGTTGCCGAAATGCGTTACGGTGTAATGTATTGCCAGCGGTGGAGCCTGTCCACAGCGGAAGTCATCTGTTTCTCTGTTGCTGCCTTTCTATTTAGCTCTCGGTCCTGCTTTTTTTTTTTTTTCTTTTCTGTATTCGCTGTTCCCTCTCTCTCTCTCTCTCTCTCTCTCTCTCTCTCTCTCTCTCTCTCTCTCTCTCTCTCTCTCTCTCTCCTCTCCTCCTCCTTTTTTTTTCCTCTTCTGTCCACTCGCTCTCTGACTATGACTCGGGGAAGGGGTGGATGGGAAGATGGTTAAGTACACAGCATAATCTCCATCCTTTTCCCAAGCGATGCCCCACAGTTTACATGGCTGATGCTGTGATAGAGAGAGAGAGAGAGAGAGAGAGAGAGAGAGAGAGAGAGAGAGGAGAGAGAGAGAGAGAGAGATCACTGTGAACTGTCCCAAGAGCTTTACCAGGCTAGAGCAGAGGAACTGTGGCGAAAGGGGAGGGAGGTGGCTATTGTGAATGAGAGACCCACAGACAGACAGACAGACAGACACACACACACACACACACACACACACACACACACACACACACACACACACACAGAGAGAGAGAGAGAGAGAGAGAGAGAGAGAGAGAGAGAGAGAGAGAGACTGACAGAGAGAGAGAGAGAGAGACAGACAGACAGACAGACAGAGAGAGATATAGAGATGGAGAGAGACAGAGACAGAGAGTGAGTTCAAAACACATGTTCTGTTCTGTCGTTATTCCCTTTTCCCTTTTCTCTTTCTTTCTCGGGAATAATCATTCGTACTCGAAAGTATGTAGATGTGTGATCGACATTGTCTTTAACTCTGTCCTGTGACTTGAATGAAGTGTCATGTAAATTAATTCATCAGTCGGCTGTTCTGGATCCTATACATCTCATATGTATCTCTTCAGCGGACTTTAAAAAAAGATCTATCAACTGGTCTGCTCATGAGCTGGTTATTAATACAATATGCAAATTTTGCTTTTATGCTTATTCACATAGACCTGTCGAGTAAATTCGTATCATGTAAGCATAAAATTCCGCGAATAGTTACGCAATTGTCATGAAAGTTTTTGTTGTTGTTGTTGTTGTTGTTCTTGTTGGTGGTGGTGGTGGTCGTGTTGTTGTAACAGCGTGTTCTAAGGGCAGTTCCCGTTTAACGGGAAAGCATTTTCCGTTTCTCTGTACGATTCTTCCAAAATAAGTAAAGTAAGTATAGCAGCAGAGAGGCCGTCTCTCTAACTATAGTTTTTGCTCTGTACACGCTGATTTTTTTTTCTCAACCATTGCTTTGTATCTTGCCTGAAGAAGACCTACGAGGTCGACACGCGTCGTGTTTTGTCTTGTGATTCGTTTGTCTGCGTGGCGGTTTGTTATTAATTACATTTAAAATTTGTTTAGATTTCCACCTAGAAAACAGTAGTTTTTTTTTTTTTTTTTTTTCCCGAGGGAAACATGGACTGTCTTCCCTGTCCCCCCCCCCCCCCCCCCCCCCCCCCCCCCCCCCCCCCCCCCTCCTTTAACCTCCTCTGTACGCACACACCACATCTCTCTCTCTCTCTCTCTCTCTGGGGCACGAGAAAAAATGGCGGCACGTAAACAGGTCTTGCACGGCGGTGTATTTATTTTCATTGTTTATTCAGCTGTGTCGGGTCCTGACAAGTCGGTTTTGTGTGAAGCAGTTCCTGTTTAAGCAGTAGAGTAAAGAAAACAGACAAGATGTGTGATTTAGAGAGTTACGGGGCAAGAATTGGAACATTTTGTGCGAGTAGGAGGCGGAGAGCTGCACTCTGGGATAGAAAGGCGAGCCAAGGTAGGCCTACAGTGGACAGCACGGGTGTGTCATCCATTGATGTTGTGACGGCCTTTTTCTCCTTTGCCTTGCTGGTCGCAGTGTTGTGGAGTCTGGTGCGCAATGTGAGGCAGTTGTTTATTCAAGAACAGGTATCGTTGGCTAAGTGGATAAACGGAGGGACAGTTCTCTATATCAGACAGTATGTCGTGTGTGACTGATTGTGTTCGACACGATCCGTTGTTGATGATATCCATACAAGTGCCGCCAGTCGTCGCATTTCGGCTGTGTTGTGAACAAACTGTTTTTCCAAGTGGCGACTGCGTCTCAGTGGTGACATTGAGGAAAACCTGGCCCCCAACCCTTCTCCTGATCAAACTGGTAGAGGTGAGGGTATAAACGGAAAAGCTAGCCTACCATGTGACACTGACGAGTTATCTAGGATAACTTCTGCAATACACCAACAGATGGGTTTGCATACTCAACTGATCAGGGAAGATTTAAACGGGATTAAAAACGAACTGAGTGAAATAAATGAAAGATGCAAACGGATAGATGTTTGGTGTGACAAGTTAGAAAAAGATCAACAAGACCTGTCAGACAGCGTGGCAGTGCTACACGAGGAAGTGACTAAGGGGAGAACAGAAACTGACCAGCTGAAAACAACAGTACAGGAGTTGCAAGAAGATTTGGGACGTGTTAGATCAGAGATTGATAGATTGGAAGGTTTCTCGCGCGACGGGACAATCTGAGATTTTTTGGCATTCCTCAACTACGTGACAGGGAAACTTTTGATATGAGTGTAACAGCAGTGGTTGATTCTCTCAACAAGATTGACGGCTCTCGAACATGGACAAATGAAGATTTTGTACGGGCACACAGAGTGGGGGCAGGCAATAGAGGGGCAACCTAGACCAATGATTGCACGTTTTACGCGATGGAAGGATAAAATGACGATATTAACAAACAGAGATCTGCGTGATAATCTAAAACAAAAAGACATAGGTGTAGCCAACGATCTGACACGGCAACAAGCTAAAATTGTGTCACAAGCACGTAGGGAGGGGAAGAGGGCCTTCTTTAGAGACGGGGAGATGGTAACAGGACCAGCCAGACTAGATGAACACACATCTACAAAGGTGACGGCAACGGAAGTGACAACGGCGGGCGACACTGACAACACGGCTGTGTCATCAGCTGACCGACTGCACGGCGGAGGGAGCGGGACGTCATCGGGTCACGGCCGACCGAGCCGAGCGATGCTGTTGACCGGTACGAGATGTTCTGCCACGGAGCTGCGGCGAGCCGCTGACCCGGTATGCAGTGCAGCGAGACGAGGATGTGGGCGGTGGAGGTGAAGGTGTCTCTGCACGGGATATTCGTGCTTCCTCCCTCCACCAGCCAGCTGACAGTGGCAGTGGCAGTGACGGTTTCCTACATGTGGAAGGTGACTCTCTGATTGGCCACGCCTTGCGGGAATACAGACGTGGTGACGGGACGCCCACTCAACAAGACCGAGACGTCACGGGCAAGCCCAGCAACTCCTTGTTGGGTAAGCCGACCTCCGGAGCGGAGAGGAGCAGCGGGGATTCCCCACGTCACGACACAGCCGGCAACCCCAGTGATGTGCCTGGTGGTAAACCAGGATCGGCAAGCAGACAGAGCGGTCTTTGTGGGTACCCTTGGTAACCAACATAGTAACAATGTTGGCCACAGGCCACTACGCAACAAGAAATCCAAATAGGACAAGTTCGATCATTCAACGTCCTGGTCCTTTCTTAACTATGATGTTGAGAACTATATAACAAATTAGATAATTCGTCATTCATTGATTATGTTAATTCATTTGATTTCGTATGCCTTACAGAAACATTTGTGGACAAGTCATTTGATCTTTCATGTGTGTTTAATGATTTTCTTAAATTTGTCGCTCCAGCTCAAAAACTGTCACACTTTGGGAGAAACTCTGGTGGTGTACAGTTGCTGGTTAGAAAGTGTCTAGAACAGTCTGTAGAAGAAATAAGATTAGACTGTGCAAATGCTATATCAATTTTGCTGAATAAAGGTGTGCTTGGTACTGACAAAGATGTAGTCTTAGTATGTTGTTATATTGTACCTGAAGGTGGTCCTCTGTACAATAACACCAATCTGAAAGATGGAGTAGTTATACTAGAAGAAAGTTTACTACGAGCAGTGGGTGATGTTGACTTTCGAGTCATGATTTGTGGAGATTTGAATGCCAGGACTGGCTCTAGCCCAGTCGAAATGCGAAGATATGGCAAATTTTGAGTCTTTTAGTGGGTTTTATGATGACCATTTAGAAGACAGTTTTCGTAGAAACTCAAAAGATGAAAATGTAAACAATTTTGGAAGATCCTTGTTGGACCTTTGTTTTTTGTTTGATCTTGACATTTTAAATGGATATTGTAATGGAGACAGAGATGGAGAGTATACATTTGTTTCACCACAAGGATGTACTGTTATTGATTTTCTTGTTCCAGAATGTTTTTTCCCAAAATTGCAATATGATCGTTGGTGATTGTCTTGAATCCCTGGCATTTACCAATAGAAATGATATGGCAAAACGGAATGACCAAAAATACCCAAGCTCAAGAGCCTGTTGTTGAAGAAAAAATCTTTTGGTCAGAGGAGAATGCTGGGAATTTTGAAAATGAGCTGAATTCCAATAACTTTAAAGAACAGCTTGAAATTCCTACCAGTTGATAAATGTTGATGTCAACAGATGTGTGAATATTTTTGTTCGAGCAATGTATAGTGCTGCTGCATGCATGGTGAGAATGGTTGGTAAAAGAAAGAGAAATCAGGATGAGTGGTTTGATATGAATGTGACCAGAAGAAGAAAGAGGTGAAGACGCTACTCAAAACTTTCCGAAGGAACAAAGCAAAAGACAAAAAAGAAGAACTGAAAGAAAAATATACCAGTGAGCGATCAGATTATCTGAATTTGAAGCGACAGAAGAAACGTGAATTTGAGCAAACAAAGATTAAAAAATTAAAAGACTCTATTAGTGATTCAAAATTATTTTGGGCAACAATTCGAACAATTAACAGAAAAAGGATGACTTATAGCGATATAACTATAGAGCAGTGGTTTGAGCATTTCCGCAATATTTTTAATTACCCTGAGAATATAATTGAAAACAATGGAAGTGTTGATTTAGAAGCTAATGACTTTGAAGAACCGTTATTTAATGATCCAATATCTAGAGAGGAGATTGTTAACAGTATAAAAAATTTAAGGTCTAGGAAAAGTGCAGGTCTAGACATGTTCTTAGGGGAAATGCTAAAACATTCTAATACACTTGTAGTGGAATTTCTGAGAGTTTTGTTTAAACAAGTTATTTGATGAAGGAACCTTCCCGCTAGACTGGGATCAATCTATAATAATTCATTGCACAAAAAAGGTGACATCAATAATCCAGACAATTACAGAGGTATTGCCCTTACCAGTATATTGGGAAAAGTTTATACAAATATCTAAACAGACGATTAATTCAATGGGCAGAAACAGAAGAAAAAATAATTGAGGAACAAGCGGGATTTAGATCAGGCTATAGCACGATCGATCATATTTTTACATTATTTTCTCTGGTTCAAAAAATATCTTCTCAGAAACAGCAAATTGTATATAGCATTCATAGATTTCCGTAAAGCGTTTGATTCTGTTAATAGAAACTTGCTGTGGACCACATTGCGCAAAGAAGGTGTAAATGGTAAAGTGTATAGGGCCTTTAGAAGTGTATACACTCGGTGCTTGCTTACGTCCGAGATAAAGGTATGTATTCTGACTTATTTGAATGCCCACGTGGAGTTAAACAAGGATGCCTGCTAAGTCCCCTGCTGTTTTCATTTTTTTTTATCAACGAACTGGCTACAGAAGTAGTTAAAAAGGGAAAGCATGGTGTTCAGTTAATCCCAGGTGCTAATGATGTATTTCTGATGTTGTTTGCGGACGATGTTATTCTTTTAGCAGATACTACAGTGGGACTACAAAATCAATTAAATGCACTGAAAGAGAGGAAGCTGATAGATTAGAGCTTACAGTAAATCTGGACAAAACAAATGTAATCGTTTTCCGGAAAGGGGGTCATCTTTCAGCCCACGAAAAGTGGTTTTATGGAAACGATGAGATTAGTGTATCAAATTCATATAAATATCTTGGTCTTTTCTTCACACCACAAAGTTGAGCTTACAAAAGACATGGGTTGAAACCTATAGAAAAGGAAAAAAAAGCACGATAGAAATCTTAAGATCCTTAAAAAAAAATAAATTGTATTGATTTCTCTCTTTTTTTTATTTAAAACTTTGACTCTCAGATTGAGCCAATGTTAACGTATGGTGCTGAAGTATGGGGTTTTATTCAACAACAGAAAAATGGAGAAGGTTCATACATACATATGCAATCAAACGTTTTCTATCGGTACCATTGCATTCGCCAAATAAATTGTTATATGGAGAAACTCGTCGTACCCCCTATATGTTAGAACCTACATAAAATGTATTAGATATTGGCTTAGATTACTA
>JADBJO010003044.1:47500-52500 GCA_016801955.1 Conus betulinus | reverse complement strand
TTCATACGTCATCGCCCATAGGTAGATACTTGTCTTTTATTTGATGTCACAAGTCCTGAAGACGGTCTTTGACCGAAACGTTGAAGATATTTTTTTTTTTCAAGTCTTCTGAGCATCCTCAAAGATAGTTTGTATAACTGACAGAAAATCGGCGTTCAAAAATCATTTCTATCAAACCAAAAGTTACTCCATATTTACGATTTTCAATGTTTTTTTCCAGTGGTAATTCATGTATGACGAAAGAAAATAAGGGACGACAAACATCACCCTGTGTAACCCCCGACAACACATAAAGTCAGATAGCTATGCACCAGATGGTATTCTTGTTTTTGCTTCACTATACATATTCTTTAAACATCGATCATCAAAATAGGCCACCGTACTAAACGAGGAATAGAATCAAAGGCCTTTTCAAAATCAACAAATGCAACACACAAATTTTTATCAGAGGCAAACTGTTTTTGAATAGTCGCTAGTATAGTGAATATATGATCAATCGTTGAATAACCTATTTCAAACCCACCCTGATGTTCACCATTTACATTGTCGTGATGAGAGAGAGAGAGAGAGAGAGAGAGAGAGAGAGAGAGAGAGAGAGAGAGAGAGTGACATCTGAGCTGTGAAAATGACCAGCCGGAGGTCCTTGCCATTTGGGATGGTCAAAAAACTTATGCGATAAAATTGTATTGAAAAGAAAACAAATGTTACATAAATGTTGGCGAACCGCCAAGATAAACAAGTCACAAGACAAAACACGACGCGTTTCGACCTCTTTGGTCTTCTTCAGACAAGACACAAACAAATAGGATAATGAAAATGAACGAGTTTGTCACTTAGCTTTGATCTCTTCAGCTCAAGGTTGGCGTTGAATGAAAAGAAAAAAAGGTTCAAAGCTAGCACAGACAATTCGCCTTCAATCAGATGCTCTGATAAAGAGCACATCAAAAGATATCTATACGGCTTAGTTTTAATTCCTAACAACAAACTTGATTTCAGCATGGATGCAGCGACATACTGCTGTCCTAGGATATTGTTGTTTGGACATTGCAACACGGAATTCACTTCTATTTTTCTTTGCAGTTCACGGAACTGGAACACCAGCTCTTTCTTCGGTAACACGGCTTTTTAAAGTAAATCTTAAATAAATGTCAGCGAACCGCCCAGAGAAACGTGGACAAACGAGTCACAAGACAAAACACAACGCGTTTCGACCTCTTAGGTCTTCTTCAGGTGAAACAAAAGCGAATAAAATAACGAAGAGTCACTGCGATCTGAAGCGATCAAAGCTAAGTGAATTTTCGTTATTTCATTCGTTTTTGTTTTCACCTGAAGAAGACCTAAGAGGTCGAAACACGTTGTGTTTTGTCTTGTGACTCGTTTGTTCACGTTTCTCTGGACGGTTCGCTGACATTTATTTAAGATTTGTTTAGATTTCCGCCTGCGGTCATCTCACTTTGCAACTAGATCTGTTTTGAAGTAATTTAGGACTACGGAGTCGTGCCACACATTGTGTGAGACGTGTCAGACTAGTTTCAGTTTCTGATACAAGGAGTGCGGGCAAAGTACAGGCTGCTTAATTAAAGGTTACATTCATTGAGAAACGTTCACTATTAGACAGATGAAAAGACGGGTATTTTCGTCCTCGTTTAATAGTCTCTTGTGCGACATGGCAAGAAATTCCTTTTTTATTTCTGGACCCTGGTTTTTATAAACCTCCTAAAATTCATATTTATACAGCAACAAACAATTAGATTTAATCAATTTATTTTGATTTAGCTACTGGGGGGAAATCACTCTCTAAACTTTAAAAACGGCAGCATACTGTTCCGGTATCTTGACAAGTCTTGACCAGTATTTGATGCCTCGCACACATACAGGAAATCGGTCCATTTCACCACAGGCATTTGCATTCATTGTTCCAGCGCGAGCATTCAAAAGCCATTTCAGTGCAAACACGTGTACACAGTCAATGATGTCATTATTGGCAACATCATCACCAGACTATAGCGCCACAACTTTGCATCGGTTGCAGTTGTGCATCAAATAGTTTTAAATAACATTTAGGAAAAGGTTCACCAGTACATCGTAATGACTTGAAAACGTTACGTACATACAGCTCCCCCCCACCCCCCACCCCCACTACTCTTTTTTCTCCCACGAATATCCATCTTGTATTTACGCTGTGAACAACAACCACAACAACCACACAAACAAACAAACAAACAAACACTGATAAAGATGACTCCGAAATTCATACAATTGTCAACAAGATTTATTTAGGATGCCCGCAAAATCCGTTTTCTTTTGCCGATAAATGCGTCATATCTGAGCACAATAACACTAGACTTACCAGGATTCACCGTCAGATCAAAACTCGTTACTGTATCATGGGACATCTAGCTGGTTTGGCAGACCAGTTACAGAGCCATGTATTCATATCATGCCACTTACAACAGTGAGTCAAAGCAGTTCTAATAAGTCAGGAATCATCTGAAGACCACTCTTTCCGATAGTGACTATTGTCAGTGCCAGTTCATTTATGACGAGCATGAATGACACACTACTGCACTTGTCTTTTTATATGTCCTACAAAGCATACAAATGTGCCACCTAGGTCTCCAACTGCGCCTACTCTAGCTTTAACAACACAAGAAATGCAGATTAAAGCGTTCTACAGTCTCCACATACGCGCCGCCTAAAAAAAAAAAAGTCTGCACATACAATGGCATCAGAGATTTCTTTCTTTCTTTCTTTTTTTCGTTTGTTTTTTAAAACGCCTATGAATACTCTAGAGGATTTTAAAGGTAGTCGTTTGCTGCTGAACCGGTGTAGACAAGGCGAATAGGCCACATACATTTTAAGCACGGTATTTCTTCCCAGGAGAACATCTCCAGTTCGACGATTTTTTCCGTTCAAGCGTGGTGATTTGAATTCTGCAATATCGTTTTCCAGTGCCAGTCAAGTCTTCCGGGTGTGGTGTGTTTTAATCAGTGAACTGTTCACACTCTGCTCTGAAGCGCACGTCTTCACAAGCTGCACATAAATATCGCCCAGTTCGCGGACTGCGCTGTTTAAAATTTTTTTATAGCAAAAAAGTACTTAAATCAACATTCAGTGGTTTAGAATCGATCTCTCAGTTTCGGTTTTGTTTTTGTTAATTTTTTTTTTTCAGTTATGTAGCTTTATCTTTCCTTCCCGCTCATTTTAGGACATTCTAAATGGCGTAAAGCAGAGTGTTAGCAAAAATTAATCTCAACCTTTGGAGAGCTAATGAAAGCGTGTCGTATTTGTACCTTGAAGCCAAAATCATCCTCACACAGCGAGAGAGAGAGAGAGAGAGAGAGAGAGAGAGAGAGAGAGAGAGAGAGAGAGAGAGAGAGAGAGAGAGAGAGAGAGACAGACAGACAGACAGACAGACAGACAGAGAGAGAGACAGACAGACAGACAGACAGACAGACAGAGAGAGGAGAGAGAGAGAAAGAGACAGAGACAGAGAGAGGCGTTTTTATGAAAAAAAGGAACGAGAAGAATAATGTAATAACAACAGTAACAACAACAACAACAACAACCACCACACACACACACACACACACACACACACACACACACATGACCATCACCACAACCACAGGCGCCAACACTACCACCACTGAAAAAGGAAAAAGAAAAGAAAAGAAAAGAAAAGAAAAAAAAAAAAAAGAAACGAGCTTGACACTTTCGAGTCCCAAGAGAATGAATGTCAGGGATTCCTCACCCGCACCCCGGCAAGAAGATGGAAAAGCTGGGAGGGACGGCTGAGACGGAGCGATTAGTGGAAACCAACTTTGATTTATGACAGAAAGAACCATACCATCACCCCACGCCGCCCAGGGAATCACACACACACACACACACACACACACACACACACACACACACACACACACACAGCAACTAATGACAAAAAAGAAAAGAAAAAAAAACTTAGAAAAAAAAGAGCGAGAGAAGACCGTTGGAAAGTAACTCATTTTTCATAAGTTATATTTATTGTAATTAATGCGAATAACAAAAAAAAAAAAAAAGAAAAAAAAAAAAAGATCTAAAACAACAACAAAAAGACCGAAAAAAAAGACGGTAACATTGTAACTCAGGTTTCATTTGGTTTGAATGAAATTCATGTTTTCGAATATCATTGATAACAAGTTGCAGTTAATGCTTATAGTCCTCTGAGTGACTTCAAAATTTGGACCATGATACCTTTGTTTGCGTATGATTTTACTGTGGAAAAATTAGATATGTTGTCACTAAAGTGGAGTTGTAATCAGAGGGCTGGTATCAAGCAACTGAAATTCTGGCGATTCTTTTTTTTTAGTGCTTGTGGCAAAGTCTTCGCAAAGAGGTCAAGGCCGGCAACTGTTTACACGAAACCCAAGGAAGTTCACTTAATCTGGGGAATCACATAGCCCGACCCCTATATCCTGCAAAGATTGCTAAGGATTACACACACACACACGCACGCACGCACGCACGCACACACTGTCTCTCTATCTCTCTTACACACACACACACACACACACACACACACACACACACACAAAATCATGGAATGTCCTGAAAGGAAATTTTTTTTTTTTTATGCTGTCCAACCTCTGCGCCACCTCAGAGGCAGTGCACACCCACGCCGCCCATTCCGACACCCCGTCCACAGCCACAGCCCGGTCGGCCCCGCCGCAGCCCCGGCACTGGCAATCCACAGGGAGCAGTCAATGTCAAGTCGTCAAGAGGCAACCCACCGGAGGAGACACTGCACTGCTGCCGAGTCACTTCGGTGGTGTTCAGTGGCGCCTGTTCTGATCTAACATACGTAGGACACCACCTACTAAGCCCCCTACTGACGACAATAACTGCTAAGTCGCTCAGCCGGCGCGAGTGAGCTCTTCCTCCGGAGGGCGCCACCACGTCCGTCCAACGACAGCCCCCATGGACTCGCTGATATCGGTGACCCCAACGGAGCCAAACCA
>JADBJO010003044.1:32500-40000 GCA_016801955.1 Conus betulinus | reverse complement strand
GCTGTGGCTGTGGACGGGGGTGTCGGAATGGGCGGCGTGGGTGCACTGCCTCTGAGGTGGCGCAGAGGTTGGGACAGCAAAAAAAAAAAAAAAAAAAAAAAAAAAAAAAGCATGGTCACCGCGGCCACCCACACGCTGCAAATGGTCTGTTTCACCACGGCATTGTACTTTACAGTACGAACATTACTAAGTGGCTGTCACTTAGAGCCGCCTTTTGATCATCGGCTGAAAATGTCTAAGTCGACGTGGTGTGTATGTAACCTGTATGTTGGAAGAGCAAGCAAGCAAATGAACGGGTGGTCAGTGCGTCTAGACGACGATTTCAGTCAGTGTGTGTGTGTGTGTGTGTGTGTGTGTGTAGAGGAAGAGTGGTCGTTAGAACTAGTTTAGGGGTTAATTTTGCTTTTACTTAAAGTCCACGCAATACCTTAAACCGCTGACATGCATTATGTAGTGTTCTGATGCGGCAGGAGACAACATAGAATGTTAAAATGACACACTGCATTCGGTTAAAATGCTTTACGAAGATAAACGACCTGTTTACAATAAAAGAACGGAACTGATCTCCACAAACATTCGGCTAAGCCTTTTCAAAAAGCATTGCAGCAATCATGTTAAAGAAAAGATTCGGTGCACCGTTCAGTATCTACTCCGAGTGATGTTGCTCTAGGACTGATCGATGTAAGAACATGCTGGAATAATTTTCAAAACGTTTGTGGATGAAAACTACACACCGTGTTTGTTAATCGCACAGAGCAATATCGCGCGATCTTCACTTGAAACCTTATGAGGTTACAGGCATTTACGGAGAGCGACTACATATAGCTAACGCTGGGAAATATGGAATCCCTATACAGCTGGTGGGAGAAGGGTGGACGTGTCGTGTGGCAGCACCTTTAATAGGTCTAATTAGGTTTGACAGCCATCAGCCTGTTGCCGCCATTTCTGCTCACACCCTGAGTTCTTTCCCTTACTTTCTTCCTGTAGTTCTCCTCCACCCCTCACCCCTCCATGCCACTGCTTTGTTGTCAGGGAAGATCAGGAACTGTTTAACAAAACTGTAGGAGGAAGCTTCGCAATTTCTTTGTCTGTATTGAAAGACATGTAAAAAGATGTTGGGAGAAGGAAAGAGAGAAAGGAATGAGGAAGAAAGAAAGAAACAAAGAAAGACAGGGAGAAAGTAAGAGGGGAAAAGAAAGAAAGAAAAAAAAGATAGAAAGAAAGAAAGAAGGAAAGAAAGAAAGAAAGACAAAAAAAAAAAAAAAAAAGGAGACAGAAAGATCTAATAAAAGACATCCAACCAGGCTTTAGGAAACAGAAAATCAAGAGACGTTGGACAAGCCAGGAGGAAGCTCGTTACCCGTGCTTTTAATGACTCGGTAGTTGAACCCGTATTTCACAGTTTCTGTTTTCTCTCTTGATCTCATCATGTTATCATCATTTGCTGACTTGGTAGTTGAACCCCTATTTCACAGTTTCTTTTTTTTCTCCTGGTCTCGTCATGTTATTATCATTTGCTGTGCGCTGTCTGTTCTGTTGCTTTTTTTTTTTTCCCCCGGTCACAGACGTTGTGTTTCCACCCACGCCTGTTGGTTTCTTTTTTTTAACCCGTCTGTCAGCTAATGCACGTGAAAACAACGGAGCCGATCGTAAGGAAAGTGGGTTGAATAATGGCCCTGCAGGCCGAGGGTGAAGGAAGGCACTGCAGGTTGATGTGGATCAGTGGTCCACACCCGGACCAAAAGGTGGGCTCAGGGTAGGTCAGGCAAAATGAGGTAAAACACAAACATAGAGAAACTACACCGGTGTGAAGGAAACTAAGCAGAACTATGTGTAATGTCGTCCGGTGTCACCTCAGTGAAGCGCTAGTGAGGGTGAGCAGAACTATGTAAATGTCGTCCGATGTGCACTCAGTGAAGCGTTAGTGAGGGTAAGCAGAACTATGTAAATGTCGTCCGATGTGCACTCAGTGAAGCGTTAGTGAGGGTAAGCAGAACTATGTAAATGTCGTCCGATGTGCACTCAGTGAAGCGTTAGTGAGGGTAAGCAGAACTATGTAAATGTCGTCCGATGTGCACTCAGTGAGGCGTTAGTGAGGGTAAGCAGAACTATGTAAATGTCGTCCGATGTGCACTCAGTGAAGCGTTAGTGAGGGTAAGCAGAACTATGTAAATGTCGTCTGGTGTCCACTCAGTGAAGTGTTAGTGAGAGTAAGCAGAACTATGTGAAAGTTGTCCAGTGTCCACTCAGTGAAGCGTTAGTGAGGGTAAGCAGAAACTATGTAAATGTCGTCCAGTGTCCATTCAGTGAAGTGTTAGTGAGGGTCCATGTTCGGGTCGGGTCGAAGGGGGGTGGGTGGGGGGTGGAGGGGGGGGTGGGGTGGGGGTGCAAGATCAGCTGGACTTTGGCGGAGATGTGCGCACTCCCTATAGTATCCACATAACTTTGTTGGCATTGATGCCATCCTTTCGTATTACCGACTCTTGGTTCAACACTGAAATATGGAGAGAACAAAATAGGCGTGATTTTTTTTTTTTGTATTGACTTTAGATTGTTTATCCTTTCTCATTGCCTGCGTTTGTTTACACACTGAAATAAAAATAAAACAAGATAGGCTTAACGTTTTTTGTTTGTTTGTTTGATTTTTTTTTGTGCCTTGATTCTAAACTGTTATCCCTTTTCATATTTCAATGAAATAAGGATAAAACAAAATAGGCTTCATGTTCCTCAAATTGATTTGAGATTGATTGTAATCCTTTCTCATCGTCTAAACTTGTTTTAACACCGAAGGTAAGAAGAAAACAAAACATGCTTATCAATTTTCAGAACGGAGTGACCGAGGGCGGACAAGGAAGAAAAATGTAGACAGAGAGGGGGGGGTAGTTACCGCCAAGGACATAGACAAACAAAGTCAAAGAAAGTCCTGTACTTTGTTTGTCTATGCTTATTCATGTTTCAAACAAACTTTTTTTAAAAAAAATATAAAACGGACACAAGATCTCTTTTGAACTCTTGAAAACAAACGCTGAGCTATATGGCCTTGCATGTTATGCTCTCACGCTTTTCAGAAGTAGAAGAAAGGCCTTCGTCAAGAGCCGTATGACAGCATGGCCATGCCGTTGCAACGTCAACCAGACAGAGGGTAGTCGATGTGTGATCCGCCCTCACCCTCCCATCTGTTATCGATCTGTCTGATGGGCTTTAACCGTAATCTTCCGGGCCTGCGGTGATGACATCTGGACATGGTACCCCTCCTTTACGTAGCTTTGCCTTCCCCTCCTCCCCTTCCTTGCCTTCCCTTCCTCCCCCTTCCCTCCCCCCTCCTCGCTCTTTTCCACGTCCATAGCTCTCTGTCCAGGCGTGAGAGGTGGGGGCCGAGGGCTGTACTATAATGAATCATGTGGAGGTTTGTTTATGGGTGTCCAAAGACTGATCGTGGATTAGGAGAGAAGACAAAGCGAATAACTGTGTGTGTGTGTGTGTGTGTGTGTGTGTGTGTGTGTGTGTGTGTGTGTTGTGCGGTGTGTGTGTGTGTGTGTGTGTGTGTGTGTGTGTGTGTGTGTGTGTGTGTGTGTGTGTGTGTGTGTAATGAATCGTGTGCGGTTTATTTTTGTGTGTCCAAAGACTGATCATGGATTAGGAAAGAACCAAACGAATGTGTGTGTGTGTGTGTGTGTGTGTGTGTGTGTGTGTGTGTGTGTGTGTGTGTGTGTGTGTGTGTGTGTGCGCGCGCGCGCATATGTATAATGAATTATGTGGAGTTTATTTATGTGTGTCAAAAGACTGATCGTGGATTAGGAAAGAAAGAACAAAACGAACACGCGTGTGTGCGTGTGTGTGTGTGTGTGCGCGCGCGGGGGCGTGTGTGTGTGTGTGTGTGTGTGTGTGTGTGTGTGTGTGTGTGTGCGCGTGTGTGTGTGTGTGCGTGTGTGTGATAGAGAGAGAGAGAGAGAGAGAGAGAGAGAGAGAGAGAGAGAGACATGGACAGAGACAGACAGACAGAAAGAGAGAGGGGGAGAGAGATGGGTAGAGAGCAATTGTTTATACATGTAGGATTTAGACTTTCCCGGTGGCAGGACAAAAAATAAGTTTAACAATTGCCAAAAGAACAACGATAACCCCCCCCCCCCCCCCCCTCCTCCCTCCCTCCCTTCTCCCTTGTTGAACTCTATTTCATGATTATCCTAATTATAATCAGAACCGCTTCGAAATTAACGCATCTAGCGTGTCGCAGTTGCATCTTTTCGATAAAAAAAAAAAAAAAAACAAAAAAAAAAACAACGGGTACAGAAATGCTGCCAACTGTTTTATTACTTCTAAATTTTTTGATGACACCGATGTGAATACAGAAGTGTGCTAGAGAGAGGGAGGGAGAGAGAGAGAGAGAGAGAGAGAGAGAGAGAGAGAGAGAGAGAGAGAGAGAGAGAGAGAGAGAGAGAGAGAGGGAGGGAGTACAGGGGGGGACGGAGGGAAAGATCAATGTTTTATGCTTGGTGCATGCAGACTTTTTCCAATGACGGGAGCAAAAAAAAAAAAAAAAAATAAAAAAATAAAAAAACATAAATAAATAAAACAAAAAAATTTAAATAAAAGAAAAAAGAAAGACAACTGGTAAAAGAGCAACGCTAAGCCCCCCCCCCCCCCCCCCCCCCCCCCTCCTGTCCCAGTAGACTCCACTTCATGATATCCTGACCACAAATCACCAGAACTGCCTTTAACGTCAACTCATCTATCGGCTTGCAATATATCATCAATGAGTTCCCAAAACCAGGAACAGAAATGCTGCTCATTGTTGCACTGCTGTAATATCCTTTGATGACATTAGATGTACATACTGAAGTGTGTTTGGCTAGAGAGAGAGAGAGAGAGAGAGAGAGAGAGAGAGAGAGAGAGAGAGAGAGAGAGAGAGGGAGAGCGAGAGAAGAGAGCGAGCGAGCGAGCAAGCGAGCGAGAGAGAGAGAGAGCGAGAGAGAGAGAGAGAGAGAGAGAGAGAGAGAGAGAGAGAGAGAGAGAGAGAGAGAGATAGCGAGAGATCAATAGAAGTCTCCCCTCTCCTTTTTTTGGATGGGTGATGATTCAGTCTGATGTGGTTTGCCTGTAACCATTCCGTTGCCCACAAAACACGTCTGGCCACACTGATTCCCTCCCCCTGTGACCCTGCTCCCGGCCGGACTGCCAGAGCAGATGAAGGAATGTCTGGGGAAGAGCAACAGAAATCATCGCTGGGGTTTATGGGAGGGGCCGGCCGGGTAGGGGGAGAGAGACTGCTGGGGTGGGGGTTGGGGGTTGGGGGTGGGGGTAGGGGTGGGGGGGCGGGAAGTGGGCGGAAACAGTTGTGGTGAGGTCGGGGGTGGGGTGGGGGGGTGGGGGGCTGGAGAGGTAGTTAGCGATGGTGATGGTGGTGGAAGAGCTGCGATGGGCGTGGGAGAGGGAGAGAGAGAGAGAGAGAGAGAGAGAGAGAGAGAGAGAGAGAGAGAGAGAGAGAGAGAGAGACAGAGAGAGAGAGAGAGAGACAGAGAGAGAGACTGAGAGACACAGAGATAGAGAGAGACGGACAGTCAGACAGAGAGACAGAAACAGAGAGAGAGAGAGAGAGAGAGAGAGAGAGAGAGAGAGACAGAGACAGAGACAGAGAGACAGACAAACAGACAAACAGAGAGAGACGGACAGTCAGAGAGAGAGAGAGAGAGAGAGAGAGAGATTGGGGGGGGGGGGGGGGGGCGGTGTAAACGCCTGTATTTCAAGCCTCCAGTTGACATTACACGTTAACGTTCACGAAGGGCTGGTTCTGATGTGTGGCTATATCGCATCATGCCAAATGGAAGGTCAAGTCTGGAACCAAGAGTGAAGGTCCTTCTTTCCAGCAGATGATTCCCCCCAGGTCAAGCTTCCCTTGACCGCTACAACGGTCTCACAACGGAGTTATCTTTTAGTCCCCACTGACCTCGCGGATCGTTCTCCCCTGAGCAAGCAAGATATTGGTAATGGATATATATATATATATTTCTTTTTTCAAAACTGAAAGTTCCAGAATTGTGACGAAGCCATACCGATCTGAAAGGTTTAGTATAATCCAGTGGGAAAACGTTATCAATCGCCAACAGGAAATAATCTCATTTATAGAGCTTTCTGTGAGTTTCTAGAACTTTATCTCTTATGTTGGGTCAAAAAAAAAAAAAATCGGAAGGAACAATTCTATACAGCTTCCAAAGTAAACATAAGATGTCGACTTACGCTCGCCTAATGAGGCGAGTAAAGTCGATCAGATTGGAGCGAAGAGAGAGAGAGAGAGAGAGAGAGAGAGAGAGAGAGAGAGAGAGAGGGTGCCCGTTTCCGCGGTAACTTCCAATATCAACAAGTGTCAGTAGCCCCAGCATTGCAGGACAACAAAGACTGATGACATCTTTTTCAACTACATCGCTGACATCGACATCAGCCGTCGGCAAAGGCTAAAAAAACCTTTTACTGACGTCTCCAAGATGTTTTGAAATGCAACAAATTTGACACTTTCTCAGAAATTCTATTTTTTTTACAGTAATTTCTTACACTCTGTCTTGTTGGGGTATGTTGGATGATATTTTATGCAAATATTGCAAAGCATTTAATTACAGCTGTTAAGATCTAACTAGAGTACATGCTACCATCATGCAGACCAGTGTTGGCTCCTAGGCCTGAGGAACGGTCGACAATTCCTTAAGAACCGTTCTCAACACGTCTGGAGATGATTTTTTTTTTATTTTTTTTTTTTACTTTATTACCGTATTGACTTGCCTTTAACATTCTCGACGTACGTCTAGATCATGAGAAATTTTTACTAGCAAACATCAGAAGATTCTGTGCTTCAAATAACATGACGCAAAATGTTGGTTCCTCTCTACAGATGCGGATCAGGGACAAAATCTATATTGCGCTCAGATCTCTTCATTCTTTTTGTTTAACTTTTTCTTCACTATAGATAGAATATATCAGATAACAAATAGTTATGATGACATCACACACATAGTAGTTTTTTACGAACATGTAAAGACTCATAAGATACGGGAACGAAATACTGACACTGGAAGTTTGTTATGATATCTGCAACTTCGTTTTGACCAATAACAGCTTCAGTGTTAGTAACGAACGGATCATGCAAACATTGCTTACATTTGCCGATCTTCTTGTTTTTCCTCAGTAGGTGACAGGATGTTCGGGGTTCTCAAGAACTGCTAAACATCATCCTTAGCTTAACAGTGTCTGATGCCGATCAGTGTCTGATGCCGATCAGTGTCAGTTCCTGAACAGGGCACTGTGTGACTGGCAGCAGACCACGAGAAAAGTAAAAGAAAAAAAAGAAACAGAGAAGATTGGATGGATGTAAAACTTCCATGATACTTTGTACTGGTATTGGAGTCATCGTAATCATTTTTTTTATGCCTGGCGTCTGTTCTTATGTTTGTGTGACCCAGCATTTCTTACGAGTCGTTTGGGTATATATTCTTAACAACAACAACAACAACA